>MCJB01000091.1:0-22497 GCA_002018475.1 Nicotiana obtusifolia
GGGCCATAGAGGTCAGTGAGTACGATATCCAGTATCGACCTCGGACCTCGATAAAATCTCAAGTGTTGGTCGATTTTATCGCCGACTTCACACCGCCCCTTATTCCCCAAGTTGAGAAAGAACTTTTATCAAACTCGGGGACTCCATCCGGAGTATGGACACTGTTCACAGACGGAGCCTCGAATTCGAAAGGGTCAGGTTTGGGGATTGTATTGAGACCTCCTACCGGAAACGTCGTTAGACAATCTATCAAAACGACGAAGTTAACTAACAACGAAGCCGAGTATGAGGCTATGATTGCAGGTCTGGAACTAGCCAAGAGCCTCGGTGCAGAGGTAATCGAAGCCAAATGCGACTCTCTTCTCGTAGTCAACCAAGTGAATAAGACGTTCGATGTTAGAGAAGGCCGTATGCAGAGGTACGTAGACAAACTTCAGAGCACTCTACATAAATTCAAAGAATGGACTCTGCAACACGTCCCTCGAGACCAGAACAGTGAAGCCGATGCTCTCGCCAACCTAGGATCGACGGTCGACGATGGCGAGGTCGATTCCGAGAAAATAGTACAGTTGATGAGGTCGGTTATCGAAGAAGGCCATGCCGAGGTCAATTCCACAAGCTTGACATGGGATTGGAGAAACAAGTACATAGATTATCTGAAATCAGGCAAACTTCCCGAAGATCCCAAAGAATCTAGGACATTAAGAACTAAGGCAGCCCGGTTTTGTCTAACCGGTGACGGAACTCTATACAGAAGGACTTTTGGAGGGCCTCTAGCCATATGCCTCGGCCCAGGTGATACAGAATATATATTAAGGGAAATACACGAAGGGTCGTGCGGCAATCATTCAGGCACGGAGGCATTGGTTCGAAAAATAATTCGAGCTGGGTATTATTGGGCCGATATGGAACAAGATGCGAGGGAATACGTGCGCAGATGCAGCGGATGCCAAAGACACGCACCGTTTATTCACCAACCGGCCGAGATGCTGCATTCGGTCCTCTCTCCATGGCCGTTTATGAAGTGGGGAATGGACATAGTAGGCCCACTTCCTCGAGCTCCAGGTAAAGCTCAATTTATTCTTTTTGTTACTGACTATTTTTCCAAATGGGTTGAAGCGCAGGCCTACAAAAAGGTTCGAGAGAAAGAAGTAATAGACTTCTTATGGGATCATGTCATATGCCGGTTCGGAATGCCCTCTGAAGTCGTATGTGACAACGGGAAACAGTTTGTTGGTAACAAGATAACAAATTTTTTTGAAGACAACAAAATCAAGAGGATATTGTCAACTCCATATCACCCCACTGGCAATGGCCAGGCTGAATCGACCAACAAGACCATCATCCAAAGCTTGAAGAAAAGATTAGTCGCTGCGAAGGGAAAATGGAGGGAAATGCTGCCCGAAATCCTATGGGCATACCGGACGACTGAGAAAACAAGCACCGGGGCCACACCTTTTTCCTTGGTCTATGGAGCCGAAGCCTTGATTCCGGTCGAGGTTGGTGTGCCCAGCGTCCGTTTCCGATACGCAACGGAAAGCACTAACCAAGAAGCAATGAACACCACCTTAGAGGTTTTGGACGAAAGGAGGGAAGTCGCTTTAGTACGAATGGCGGCTCAAAAACAAAAGATCGAAAGGTATTATAATCGGAGAGCTCGCCTCCGATATTTCATAAAAGGGGACTTGGTGCTTAGAAAAGGCACCCTCAACACTCGAGACCCCAATGAGGGGAAACTGGGACCAAATTGGGAAGGTCCCTACGTCGTTTTAAAAGTGACCGGGAAATGATCTTACAAGTTAGGGACGGTAGACGGGAAGGAACTACCCAACAACTGGAATGTTAGCCACCTAAAGAAATACTACTGCTAAGGTATGTCTTTCCTTTTTTCTGCTTTCTTACTTTCTCTGTATCTATTCGACACTAACTTATGCAGGGTAAATCTAATACCAAGATGGGTCCACCAGACAAATAAGCTGAAAGCACGCGCTGCACTCTTTTTCCCTTCGACCGTTTTTGTCCCAACCTGGGTTTTTCGGCAAGGTTTTTAACGAGGCAGCATGTATGTCGTGCTACTATGATTCAGATTGAGAGATGTAACATTTTGTTCTAAAACGTTTTCGGGAAGGATCGGATTAAAAATCAATAGGAAATGATGTAAGGGTCAAACGGCCAAAAAGAGCCGTACCCTGGTAGGTCGATTTAATCCGCCTTCGATCAACGAAATGTATCTTTATTCAAATAATAGCAAAGACTATTCGATNAAGGAGTTTAAGTACATAAACTGGAACAAAAGGAAGGACAAGAAGGGAATCAATCGGAGCCATCTTCAAACTCTTCGGGAAACGTTTTTCTTCTCGATTCGGCCTCAGCTTCGGTTGCCTCAGCTACATCCGAAGATAGGTCAAAGCCGCGATTTTGAAGTTCAATAAGAACATCAAGACGCGTCTGACACTTGGTATATTCGGCCAACATCCTCGATTGCCGATTAGCCGCGTCAGCATCGGCCCTATACTGAGCTATCAAGTCCTCGGCTGTGTTGTTGGTCCTGGCAACTTTAACCTCTGCCTCCTGAAGTCGAGCAGACAAGTTTTCCCGGTCTGAGCCGATCTTTTGGATTTTGAGGCGTTGAGATTCGTTAACCTTCAAAAGAGCCTCGATCCGTTCTTGAAGAGCCAGCTTCTCCGAACTCAGTTGCTCTACCTGAGATTCCCACTTGGATTTGGACTCACCAAACTCAGCCTGTAGCCGTTCCTATAGAAGCTCCGATTGTTTTCTCATTGTTTCCAACCGGTCAGCACAAGAAGCATGCTCATTCTTCAAAAGGCTTAGCTCAGTCTGAGTTCCCAACAATTTGTCTTCAAGCTCCCGACGTCTATTCGCTTCTAGCTCCACCCCTTCCTTAACACGAAGGAACATTCCATAATAAAGAACCGATGACTGCAAATGTAAAAAGAGCCCAGAAGAGTTATATAGAAATCAGAGCCAGACTGGGAGCGGGTATAAGAAAGAGCACGTACCTTGAGCTGTGCCTGTTGTGCTTCGTTGAAAAGACACGCCCAATCTATAGCATCCATAGCGGCCCGGTCTTCGTTCGTCGCAATGTGATGGAAATAGCTCGCTATACCGACCGGGGGGCCCAAGGCCCGAGCATCCTCAGGAACGGAGAAAGTTATTATTCTTTTCCGATCAGGGTTCAGGCTCGGAGCAGGAAATTTGTCAACCAACTTATCAACGGCCGGAACCCCACTCGATTCGGCCTGGGGACTCTTCCTGGGGATGTCAAGGCCGAAAGTATCGGAGGAGGGCACCCCATCAAAATAGGTATCGAAGCTCCACTCCATGGCCGGTATACCATCCGGTGCCTGAGCCCAAGCGCGACCGGTCTTTTTCATAGAAGTCCCCGAAGAAGAGAAAGAATGAGCCGTTTCGGGAGGAACGGAAGGCTCCTGCATCGGGGCCGAAGATTCTGCAGCGTCTCTAACTCTTGCCCCCGCACCATCGTGAGACGCATCGGCACCATCCGTCACGGACTCAGAGACTCTCCGGGTAGGCCGGCGGTGAACAAGCTTGGATCCCTCCTCCGATTCCTCACCGGAGGTGATATCGGTATATGGAGCTTTACGAGCCAACATTTTTGTTCTTCTTCTTCTTTTTGCAGGCTCGACTTGCTTGGAGCCCCCTTTTCTTTTGTCCCCTGTTACCGGTATCGGAATAGGACAAAGGGTTGCCGACCTCAGTTCAGCATCCTTGGATAGACCTGCGAATCGAACTGTTTCAGAATTGAAGTATAAAAAAAAAATAAAAAAATGCTTTAATCGGAGGGGCTTACCATGATTTTTGGCTTCCCACAATCCTTTTGAAATTTCTTTCCAGGCCCGTTCCGAGTAAGTTCGCTGGGCTGCTATCTTACCGATCCAGCCAGCCAAGTTTTCTATAGCAGCCGGAGTTTGGGGAACGGCTACACAGTAAGGGTTTCCGGTCATATGTCGAAAAAGTAGCAATAAAGAAGGGATGACTAAAGAAATACTTACGATTGAAATTCCATTTCTCCGGGAATGGCATGGAATCGGCCGGGATTAGGTCAGAAGTCTTGATTCGAACGAATCTGCTCATCCAACCCCGGTCTCTATCTTCATCGATGCTATAAAAAGGAGGTTTACTGGCTCGACGAGTCAGCTTTATTAATCCCCCTCGGAACATACGGGGGCTATATAATCGAAGTATATGGTCGAGAGTAAAGGGGTGGCCGCCCTCGACCTTGTCCACAAAAAAACGAAAGAGGTACACGATTCGCCACATGGAGGGGTGGATCTGACCTAGCATGACATCGAACCGCCTACAAAATTCTACTATTATCGGTTCTATGGGCCCCATAGTAAAGGGATATGTATACACGCTGAGGTACCCCTCAACGTGAGTGATAATGAACTCTTCATGGGAAGGGATGACCAACTCCTTGTCCTCCCAATGGCACTCAGCTCTCACCCTATCGAGATGACTAGGGGTGATTGAGCTAACGTATTCCGATACAGGTTCGTCGCGGCCGGGAACCGAAGATACCTTCTCGACTTTAAAATCAAGACTGGTGGGGCACCCGGTGGGGACGAAGGCTTTCAATGGCGGTTCTGATGAGGGCTCGTCAGTACGAACCGTACCAGTAGAGGGGCTTGGCTTTGAAGGAATAGTTTTGGAAGTTTTCGCCATTGAAAAACTAAAGATAGGTATCAAAGAGGAACACAAGATCTGAAAATGGAGTTTGAAGAAGAAGGAACGCAGTAAATATGAAAGTGGAAAAGGTTAGCGGAATAGGGAAAGGTTAATTAGATGGTAAAAAGGGGTATTTATACTCCCTTAAAGACGGCGGCACAAAGCACGAAACGGGCGGGCATTAAATGCGCGCAATGAGCATCTGCAGCATGCATGGTTATCAAAGATGGGATTTGTGATGATTACTTAATTTGGCGTTATTCGGACGTCATAAAGATGTCGTCATAAATACAAATTCATATCGTTTATTATCCTTACTCTCTAATAAACGAGGGGACTATCTGTATTGGGTAAAGTATTTCTACATGGATTCGGGTCGGGGCCGACCCAGTTAAAATAAAGTACTACTCGGACATCCGGTTCACAGACAAAGAAGATATGAGACCGGACTAAGACCTGACCGGAATGGGACCTGATCGGAGTGGGATTCGACCGGGAGGGAAAGCGTCATGGAATCGGAGACCGGGCTCAAGACGCACAATTAGCTCACCGCCGGATATATCGCCAAGAGTAATTGTTTCAACCGTTTCAACCATCACAAACACGATTTGGGGAGATTCTGTTACGGATTTTATGGGATTCATCTCATAATCCGCCATTTACCTTATTTGAAATAGTGATTGTAACCTATAAAAGGGGATTTTGACTCACAACTGGAGGCATCTCAGAATCATCAATAATATTACTCTCTCTTTAATTCTAAAACAACTGCTACTATCATTGTGACAACTCTTTGTTATCTCCTTCAGAATCAACAGTTAAATCTTTCTTTCTCAGTATTTAAATTGTTTGTTTCAAAGTATCAATCGGTTTTACGGATCCTTAACGTCACGAACAAATTCAATTGTTATCCGATTTATAGGGTAAACAAATTTGTTAGGAATTAAAGGGTCCAGTGTCATATTAATGGGTCATGTTTAGACTTAAAACAATGATAATTTTCTTTGGTTAAATAAAAAAAAATTTTAGAATAATTGAATATGTGCAGTATCTTGATTTTAAAAAAATTAGAAGTTATGCATGATTAATCACCTAGTTAAACTGAGATATGTACCTTTTAGGTGTTAAACATACAGTAAATGTTCAAATGTATTTTTTTTTAATATGTAAAAGAAAAAAACACGATTACAAAGAAAAAATATTTAACAATTTTTTTTTTGATTTCTATGATTCCCTTAGCCCTTTGTTCTGGAATCAAAATTTTATCTACATAGAGAGAAACTTGCTAGATCAAGAAGCACGTAATTCCAATCATGCAGGTTCATGCTTGCTTTGCTTAAAAAAAGTGTTAAAGCCTTAATTGATAATTTTTGATGTTGAGCTAGAACTCAGTTTATTTGTCGTGATCTTTAATTATAATTGAGTATTGGTATTGGTTGAGCTGAGTAGAAGTTGAGTTAAGATTGATTATAGCTGATTCTCCCTTGCAGGGATGTTTGCTTTGATATTATTGTTTCCTTGCTGAGAAGTTATTATATTGCTCTTGTTCCCTTACCGGGATTTTCTTGTGATTTTGTGATAATATGTGAAAGGGAGCGGGTGGTACGCCTACCACATGATATAATAAAATGGGAACGGATAGTACGCCTACCACATGATATAATGAAATGGGAACGGGTGGTACGCCTACCACAAGATATAATGAAATGGGAGCGGGTGGCACGCCTGCCACAAGATATAAAGAAATAGGAACGGGTGGTACGCCTACCACGAGATATAATGAAATGGGAGCGAGTGGTACGCCTACCACAAAATATAATGAAATGAGATCGGGTTGCACGCCTGCAACAAGATGAAATTGAAAGTGAAAGTTGCTTGTATTTCCCTTTATTTGTATTAGGACTTAATTCGCAGTTCTTTAATACTCGTTGTTGATCTGTTTGTTTTTATCTGTTATCCCGAAGCATGTTTCCCTTAACTAGCTTTAAATTTTTATTTATTTCTATCGTTCCACTGTAGATGTGTATATATATATATATATAAAACTGTACAGGTCTATTTGGAGTCTGGTCCTAGCCTCGTCACTACCTCGCCGAGGTTAGGCCAGGCACTTACCAGCACATGGGGTCGGTTGTGCTGATACTACACTTTGCACTCTTTTGTGCAGATCCCCGCGCTACAGATTTCAGACCGTAGTGAGCTATATATTTCTTGCTGATCAGGTGACCCGAGGTAGTCCTGCAGGCGTTCGCAGACCTTGGTGTCTCCCGCTATCCAATTTACCTGTTTCTTTTACGTAGTCCCAGAGACAGTATTTTATTATTTCTTTCAAACCCTTATTTGTAGTACTCTTAGACAGTCTGTGAAGCTATGACACTAAATCTTGGGTAGTTCGTTAAGGAGATTTTATTAGCAATATTTTAAATTTTGAAATTTTATTATTCCGCTCGCTAATTTATGTTGCTCTTTAGTTGTTGGTTTTGTGTTGCAATGAATTTGTAAATGAGAACATGGTTAATAATTCGGTTAATTGGCTTGCCTAGCTACTAGTAGTAGGCGCCATCACGACTCCCGAGGGTGGGAAAGCCGGGTCGTGACAATCTATTATACTGCCGAGGCGAATGACCTGCTCCCATGAGAGTAGAGAAGTATACTTCGCTCGCGGAAGTACTTGCAATGCGAGAGAATATGGATTTCTCAGAGTTATTACATATTTCTTCAACTCTTCCCAAGAAATAAGAAATCTACTTTAAAATTTCTAGCCTCAGCTTTATTCAGAACAATTAATATGCATAATAAATACAATGGTACAATTTCTGGAATATGTGAATATGTAAATAATAAAATACCGAAATTTTGCAAATAAAATACATAAATTCTAAACGGGCATGCAATACGTGAATAATATTGATAACACAGTAGCAAGAAGTGAATAAATGATTCCTTAACTTATAGAAAATTAAAATCTCCAAATAACAATTAATAGTTCCAAATCAATTTCTGCAAAAAAAAATACAGAAATTCTAAATAGGCATGGAATATGTGAATAACGATAATAACTCCATATGAAGCAGTGAAAAAATGATTCTTCAACAGATAGTGAATTCCAAAATCTCCAACTAACACTTACCAGTTCCAAATTGTCACGACCCTAACCCCGAACCCCGTCGTGATGGCGCCTCTTGTGAAGACAAAGCCAGCCAATTTAACTAAAATCTCATTTTAAGCAGTTAATTAACATGTAAACAATATAAGCATGATTTAATAGCAATCATTCGCGGAAATATAGCTAACCATAATAGAAACCATCCCAACACAGCCCAAACCGGGGTGTCACAAGTCATGAGCAACTATGGATACTAATACAAGTCTAGTAAATACAATATCTGGCCCAACTGTTTGAAAGACATGGAAACGATAAGATAAGGGAGATACGGGGCTGCGGACGCCAACAACTACCTCGTAGTCTCTGAATCACCGCCTGGACGGGAGGAGTCGGCACTCCGGAGCGGAACCTACAACCCCTGAATATGCACACATGGTGCAGGGAGTAATGTGAGTACTCCGACCCAGTGAGTAATAAATATAAATAACGACTGAAAGTAAGAAAGCACGTAAAGCACAAGGCATTCTATAAGGAAGCAATAAAACATCATTTGAAAATAGTAAATCAGTGAGAAATCAAGTAAAATCTCCTTATCAACATTTTCGCCCCTCGGGCAATATCGCAGAACAGTACCAGCCCCTCGGGCTCAAATCTCAGAACAATACCAGCCCTTCAGGCTATCACATGGAACAGTATTAGCCCCTCGGGCTATATCTCACATCACAATGGGTACCCGCGCTCACTGGGGGTGTATAGACTCCGGGAGGGGCCCCTTACGGCCCAAGCGCAATATTAAGCCACCTCGTGGCATCAAATCAAGGCCCTCGGCCTCATATCAGTCAAGTCACCTCGTAGCGTATTAAAGTATCTTAGGCCTTCGGCCTCATATCAGTCACAAGCCACCTCGTGGCATATAAAGTATCTCAGGCCCTTAGCCTCATATCACTCAGTATATCCTCACATCTGGCCCTCGGCCGCACTCAGTCAGAAAATCATCACAAGCCCCTCGGGCATAGTAAAATAGTAGTTCTCAGCCCAAAAACATCATTAAAATATTATTTAAGTCTCAAAACTGAGTAAAAGTGGATGAGTTGTAAAACAGTGGAAAACAGCATGACTGCGTTCAAGTAATAAGTCAAAATAGTGAGGAAACAGTGATAAAAAAAATATCCCCGAAGGGTTCAAATAATTGGCACGAAGCCCAAATATGGCAATCAGCCCAAATCATGATGATAACAAATAAGTTTCAGTAAAATACGCGGTAAAAATCATCAATCGGGATGGACCAAATCACAATACCCAGTAGTAAACGACCCCACGCTCATCATCGAGCGCGTGTCTCACCTCAATATAGCACTACGATGTACAATACGGGGTTTCAAACCCTCAGAACATCATTTACAATCACTACTCACCTCGAACAGGCTAAATCCCTAGCCCGCGACGCCCTTGCCCCTCGAATTGGCCTCCACGCGCGTCGAATCTATCCAAAATCAGAACGAATACGTCACAATATGCCGAGGGGACAAAGCCCAACCGAAAACAATCAAAAAATACCAAAAATTCTGAAATTAGCAAAACCCGAGCTTTGGGCCCACTTCTCGAAGCTCAGAAATTTTCACATCAACGGGTTCCTTATCTCCCAACGAGTTCGTACATATCAAAAGTTCTCAAATCCGACCCCAAATGGTCCTCCAAATACCCAATTAAAATTTCAAAATCCCAAGCCCTATTTCTTCTATTTTTAGCAAGACTTCAATGATTTACTAGATGGATTTCATAATATAAACGAGTTTTAGATCCGAAATTCTTACCTCCAATCAATTCTCCTTGAATCCCTTGTTAATTTCCTTCAAGAACCTCCAAAACTGAGAAACTATGGTGAAAATATACCCAAAATCGCGGACAAGAAGGCTTAAAAACATTCCGCCCAGGATTCATCGAGTTGTACCTGCGCTGTGCAGGTTGTACATCCTCTTACCATTTTCCTTTGCTCTACACCTTCTGTTAAAACTCTCATAATTCCTTGTGCAAATATCCAAATGATCAACGGTTTGTATATTTAGAAACTAGACTCGAAGATCTTTCATTTGATATGTTGTACACTATATAACTCTTTATATATTCCGAGATATGAGCTTCTAAAATGCATCAGAAAATTCTGTCAAAATTGCTCCACCAGCCAACTTCGATCAATCATAACTTTCTGTACAAATGTCCAAATGATAAATGGTTTATCTTTCTGGAAACTAGATTCAAAGGACTACAACTTTCATGTTGTTATAATCTCATAATTCCTTATATATGGTGAGATATAATCTTTCAAAATCGGTCCTGTACAGCAGAAATTTCTGCTATGCACACTGCCTGGAAAACAGCAGCTGTACCAGGCTTCGGTTAATCTATCGTAACTTTTGATAAAAATGTCCAAATGATAAATGGTTTGTATTTATGGAACTAGATTCAAAGGGCTATAACTTTTATTTTTGGACCATCTCCAAATTCCTTACAGATTATGAGATATAAGTTTCCAAAGTCAGTCCTGTACAGCAGAAATTTCTGCTATGCACACTGCCTGGAAAACAACAGCAGGCTTCGGTTAATCTGTTGTAACTTTCTGTTTATATGTCCAAATGATGAATGGTTTATATTTCCTTAAACTAGACGCAAAGAGCTACAACTTCCATGTTTTCAAAATTTCTAAATTCCTTATAGGTTGCGAGATATAAGCTCCCAAAATAAGCTCCGTGCAGCAGAATTTCTGCAATGCACCAGCAGTGAACAAATGGATAGAAATGGTCCGAAACTACTCCAAAACGCACCCGAGTCATTCGGGACCCCGTCCGGATATACCAACAAGTCCTAAAACATATTACGGACTTAGTCGAGGCCTGAAATCACATCCAACAACGCTAAAAACACGAATGATACCCCAATTCAAGCCTAATGAAACTAATAAATTCCAACTTCTAGATTCGATGCCGAAACCTATTAAATCGAGTCCGATTGACCTCAAATTTTACACACAAGTCATAAATTACATAACGGACATATGATGATTTTCAGAACTGGATTACGACCCCGATATCAAAAAGTCAACTCCTCGGTCAA
Organism: Nicotiana obtusifolia; assembly: GCA_002018475.1. Taxonomy (NCBI): domain Eukaryota; kingdom Viridiplantae; phylum Streptophyta; class Magnoliopsida; order Solanales; family Solanaceae; genus Nicotiana; species Nicotiana obtusifolia. The sequence goes on from MCJB01000091.1 coordinate 10,928, forward strand.
ACTTTCCAACAATCTTCCATTTTCCAACATTCGCCAAAATGCGTTGAATTGTCCTACGGACTTCCAATTTCAAATCTGGACATACGCCTAAGTCCGAAATCACCATTCGAAGCTATAGCAACTCTCGGAATTCCATTCCGACCCTCGGATCAAAATCTCGCCTAACTACCGGAAATCGCCAAAATACTAACTCCACCAATTCAAGCCTAATTCTACACCGGACCTCCAAAACTAATTCCGATCACACTCCTAAGTCATGAATCACCTCCCGAAGCTAACCAAACCATCGGAACTCACATCCGAGCCCTCTAACTCATAAGTCAACATCCGGTTGACTTTTCCAACTTAAACATTCTTAAAAGAGACTAGGTGTCTCATTTCTTACCAAATCCACTCCGAACGCAAACTACTCAACTCGATCACATAAAACATGGATAACGAAGCATAATGAAGAAGAAATTGGGGGAAATGGAGCGGTAACTCATGAGACGACTGGCCGGGTCGTCACATTCTCCCCAACTTAAACAAACGTTCGTCCTCGAACGAGTCAAGAAACATACCTGAAGCCTCAAATAGGTGAGGATATCTGCTCCGCATCTCCCGCTTGGTCTCCCAGGTAGCCTCCTCCACGGGCGGACCTCTCCACTGCACTTTCACTGAAGCTATATCCTTGGACCTCAACTTCCGAACCTGACGATCCAAATAGTCACTGGTTCTACATCATAGGTCAAATCATCGTCCAACTGAACCGTGCTGAAGTCAAAAATATGAGACGGATCCCCAATATACTTCCGGAGCATAGAAACATGAAATACCGAGTGCACACTCGATAAGTTGGGTGGCAAAGCAAGCTTATAAGCCACCTTCCCAATCCTCCGAAGCACCTCAAACGGCCCAATGAACCGAGGACTCAATTTCCCTTTCTTCCCGAATCTCATAACACCCTTCATGGGCGAAACCTTCAGCAAGACCTTCTCACCAACCATGTAGGACACATCTCGAACCTTCCTATCAGCATAACTCTTTTGCCTCGACTGCGCTGTACGAAGCCTCTCCTGAATCACTTTCACCTTCTCTAGAGCATCCTGAACCAAACCAGTCCCCAATAGCCTAGCCTTGCCGGGCTCAAACCAACCAACTGGAGATCTACACCGCCTCCCATACAAAGCCTCATACGGAGCCATCTGAATACTCGACTGGTAGCTGTTGTTATAAGCAAACTCTGCAAGCGGAAGAAACTCATCCCATGAACCTCCGAAATTAATAACACATGCACGCAACATGTCCTCCAATATCTGAATAGTACGCTCGGACTGCCCATCCGTTTGAGGATGAAAAGCTGTGCTCAAATCCACCAGAGTACCTAACTCTCTCTGCACGGCTCTCCAAAACTGCAAAGTAAACTGAGTACCTCTATCTGAAATGATAGAAACTGGGACACCATGCAGCCGAACAATCTCCCGGATATAAAACCCTGCCAACCGCTCTAAAGAATAGGTAGTACACACAGGAATGAAGTGCGCGAACTTGGTCAGCCGATCCACAATCACCCAAATAGCATCGAACTTCTTCAAAGTCCGTGGAAGCCCAACAACAAAGTCCATAGTGATCCGCTCTCACTTCCACTTGGGAACAGCCATCTGCTGAAGCAAGCCACCCAGTCTCTGATGCTCATATTTTACCTGCTGACAGTTGAGACACCGCGCTACAAATCCCACAATATCTTTCTTCATTCTTCTCCACCAATAGTGTTGTCTCAAGTCCTGATACATCTTCGCGACACCCAGATGAATGGACTACCGCGAGCTATGGGCCTCTTCTAGAATCAACTCCCGAAGCCTGTCCACATTGGGCACACAAATCCGGCCATGCATCCTCAAAACTCCATCATCACCGATGGTCACATCTCTGGCATCATTATTCTGAACTCTGTCCCTAAGGACAAGCAAATGCGGATCGTCATACTGGCGCCCTCTGATGCGATCATATAAGGAAGACCGAGAAACCACACAAGCCAACACCCGACTAGGTTCCGAATATTTAATCTCACAAACCGATTGGCCAAGGCCTGAACATCAACTGCAAGGGGTCTCTCCTCAACTGGAATATATGCCAAACTCCCCATACTCACTGTCTTTCGGCTCAAAGCATCGGCCACCACATTGGCCTTTCCCGGATGGTACAATATAGTGATATCATAATCCTTGAGCAACTCCAACCATCTTCGCTGCCTCAAATTAAGATCCTTTTGCTAGAACAAATGCTGAAGGCTTCGATGATCAGTAAACACCTCACAAGATACACCATACAAGTAATGCCTCCAAATCTTCAATGCATGAACTATGGCAGCCAACTCCAAATCATGAACGGGGTAGTTCTTCTCATGGGGCTTCAACTGACGAGAAGCATAAGCAATAACTCTACCCTCCTGCATCAATACACAACCAATCCCAACTCTCGAAGCATCACAATACACGGTATATGAACCTGAAGTTGATGGCAAAACCAATACTGGAGCTGTGGTCAAGGCTGTCTTGAGCTTCTGAAAGCTCTTCTCACACTCGTCTGACCACACAAATGGAGCACCCTTCTAAATCAATTTGGTCAAGGGTGATGTAATGGATGAGAATCCCTGAACAAACCGGCGATAATAGCCTGCCAGCCCAAGAAAGCTACGAATCTCTGTGGCTGAGGACGGTCTAGGCCAACTTTGAACCGCCTCTATCTTCTTTGGATCAACCTGAATACCCTCGCTGGACACTACGTGCCCCAAGAAAGCCACTAAACCGAGCCAAAACTCACACTTAGAGAATTTTGCATAAAGCTTCTCCTCCCTCAATCTCTGCAATACAACTCGCAAATGCTCCGCGTGCTCCTCCTGACTATGCGAGTACACCAGAATATCATCAATGAATACAATAACAAACGAATCTAGATAAGGCTGAAATACACTGTTCATCAAATGCATGAACGCTGCCGGGGCATTGGTTAGCCCGAAAGACATAACAAGAAACTCATAGTGACCATATCTAGTCTTGAAAGCAGTCTTAAGAATATCTGAAACCCTGATCTTCAACTGGTGATAACCCGAATGGAGATCAATCTTGGAGAACACTTGCGCTCCCTGAAGCTGGTCAAATAGATCATCAATGCGAGGCAAAGGATACTTGTTCTTAATTGTTACCTTGTTCAATTGCCTATAATCGATGCACATTCTCATGGTGCCATCCTTCTTCTTCACAAACAGAACCGGCGCACCCCAGGGTGACACACTAGGTCGAATGAACCCCTTATCTAGGAGCTAGAAATGCGGTCATAAATGCGATCGCATTTCTAAAATGCGGACCACGTATCGTACTTAATGTATCGCAGACTGAAACTAAGTTCAGATTTCTGGACAAAGATCAGTGCAAGAAATGCGGTCATAAATGCGGTCGCATTTCTAAAATGCGGACCGCATATCGTACTTAATGTATCGCAGACTGAAACAGATTTCTGAGTAGAAATCTACATCAAAAATGCGGTCTAATATGCGATCGCATTTCTACAATGCGAACCACAAACCAGACATCCTGTATCGCAGAATGAGACAGATTTCTGGGCTACGGTTCGCGTCCAAAACCGCATGTTGGTTATACGACGTAAATGCGGTCGCAGACGTGTAGGCGTCAGACACGTGCGTCACTTATTTTCCAAATTAAAGGACAAGAATATAAGTCCCAAAGTCAGTCAGGAGAGGACCTTTAAAAGGAGTATAAACCCGTTACTTCACCCTTATTTCAAACCTTAAAAACCAAAGAGAGCCCCTGCAACCCTTCTTAAAAATCCCACACAAGCCCTAATCAATTTCCCTCTCTTTCAAGTTCTAATTGGGGAAAGAAATCTAGAGATTAAAGAACTAAGGAAAGGCCTTAACCGATTTTCCCTCTCTTTCAAGCCCTAATTGGGAGTAAAACCTAGAGGTTGAAGAACTAAGGAAGAGGGCTAAGTTATCCAACAGGCGAGGTAAGTTACTGCTCTCCTTCATACATCCTTTCTCCTGGAAATTCTTGGAAATTCGTTCTATGCATGTAAAAACTCACAGGATGGTGATCGAAAGCCGTGGGTTTAAGTTATTTACCGATAGTGGACTGGGTGTGGTTTGTTTTGGCTTGCTGTTGGGCTGTATGTTTTACTACTATTTTTGTGGAGTTTTGGAGGAAGAAGGGTGTAGAGAAACAACATATAAATTTAGGGTTGTGGTTAATAATAGCTATAATGCTTAAAGGGTAACAATAGAATCGTTCTTTCATTATAGACTAAGGAGTTGTGACAGTTGCATGGCTTGAGATTGGTGCAGTATATACCAGGTATGTGAGACCGTTCCTTTCTTTCTTTTGCACGACTCTGATTATACATAATGCAATGAAAGAGCCCCCAAAGATGCTCTACTCTTAGAATCTAGGAGTGCTTATATTGTTTCCCCTCTTATGAGAGGATTGATGTGTGTTGTTTCTTCGACCTTACGTCATTTTGAAAGGTTCAGAAAGTGTGATTCCTATGAGTCCAGCATGCATTATCTATTTTACTCTACCGAGCCGCGCTATAGTCGGCTGGATATGGCACCTATTGTGCAACTATACATATGTATATGTTTTACTCTATTTAGTCGCGCTATAGTCGACAGCTATTTTACTCTATCGAGCCGCGCTATAGTCGGCCGGGTACGACACCTATTATGCAACCACAGATCAATTGGGTATGATGATGATGAGGCCCACAGAGGCGTATGTATATGATGATGATGAGGCCCACAGAGGCTTATATATATATGATGATTTTAAAAGGATACATGTATATGCATATGCACATCAGGCATTTCATGGTTAGTCGCCCTCAGAGGCACTCAGAGGGTACAGGTTGTATGTTTCTTATCCCGACGCATATTACTGTTCTTATATAATGTTTTCCTATCTTACATACTCAGTACTTTATCCGTACTGACGTCCTTTTATCTGTGGATGCTGCATGCCGTGCTGCAGGTCCGGACAGACACATAGACGAGGCTCCCCCACCACAGTTGGCTGCCCAGTTCAGCGGATATTGGCGAGATCCATCCTTCGGACTTGCCGTGGTCTTGGTATGCATTTTGGGTATGTCGGGGCCCTGTTCCGACACAGGTTGCATTACTTGTCTTCCTGTAGAGGCTCATAGACAAGGGGTTGACTTATGTATAGTGAGATTGCCTTGTCGGCAAATGTATTTTGTTGTATAGTTTTTGCATTGTAGCCTTGTTGGCCATATTATATATGTATGTCTATGTCATTATCGGAAAGTTCAAGCTGATTATGATTCTTGTTTGCTATTTATACTAGCCTCGTCGGTCCTTATAGACAATAAGAGAGGTTTGATGAAAGGTACGTCGGCACTCGGCGAGTAGGGTCCGGGAGCTAGTCGCGGCCCTCCGGCTTGGGTCGCGACAAACTTGGTATCAGAGCCGGTCTGTCCTAGGGATTGTCTATGAGCGGTGTCTAGTAGAGTATTGATTGTGGATGTGTAGCGCGCCACATTTATAATCAGGAGGCTGCCTGACATTTAGGGATTGTTACCTTCCTCCTAAATATAGATCGTGCGTAGAGTTGAGTCGTAAGTGTTCGTCTCTAACATTCGCCCTTGTTTTCCTTCAGCGATGCCTTCGACTAGGAAGCAAACAACTAGTAGACAGCTTGGTACAGATGCGGGAGAGGGTACCAGTCAGGTGCCCCAAGCTAGAGAAGGCCAAAGTGGGCCTCAGAGTGAGATGCCATCGCGGACCGCATCTACTCCGCCTTCCCCAGAGGACATTAGAAGCCACTCAGCACCTCCAGTTCTTCTATCTGGTACTACAGACCAGGACTTGCGGACTGCGGTACAGTTGTTGACTAGCTTGGTAGCTTCTCAGACTCAGAGGCAGAATATCGGTGCTGCTGATAGACCGGTTAGTGCCAGAGTTCGGGATTTTATTAATCTAGATCCTCCAGTGTTTACCGGGTCAGACCCCAAGGAGGACCCACAGACTTTTATTGATCAGATACATCGCACACTGCGGGTTATGCATGCTAGTGATACGGAGGCAGTAGAGTTGGATTCTTATCGGTTACAGGATTTAGCAGTTTTCTGGTACGATAGTTGGGAAAGATCCAGTGGTCCGAATGCTTCCCCACCTGTGTGGAAGGAATTTTCTGAGGCGTTTCTTCGTCACTACCTGCCAGTTGAGGTACGACGAGCTAGAGCTGATAAATTCTTGAACCTTAGACAAGGTAACATGAGTGTGCGAGAGTACAGTATGCAGTTTGATTCTTTAGCGAGGTATGCTCCCCATATGGTGGCCGAGATGAGTGATAGGGTTCATTTGTTCATGAATGGATTGGGACCACATCTGATAAATGAGTGCACGACAGCCTCCTTGATAGAGGGCATGGATATTTCTCGTATTCAGGCTTATGCCCAGACTCTAGAGGATCGTAAGCGCCAGCAGAGGGCAGATAGGGAGCAGGAAAGGAGCCAGCATAAGAGGACGAGATTTGTAGGGTATTCTGGTGACTTCAGAAGTTGTGTCAGGCCCCAGTCTTCGAGGAGTTCGGCGCCACCTGCAGCTAGTGCCCCTCCACACTTTCAGAGACCTCGATATGATCGACTTACCTATTCGGGTCCAGGACAGAGTTCGCGGGCATCAGGCTCGCAACATCACAGGGATACTAGTCAGACGAGGCCCCTAACACCACGTTGTGATCAGTGCGGCAAGGCTCATTTTGGACTATGTCGTCGAGGTTTCGATGTATGCTATTCTTGTGGACAGCCTGGCCATATAAGGCGGGATTGTCCTAATAGAGGAGGTGATGGTATGATTCAGCCGACTGGATCTGTGTTTGGTTCTTCCTCATCAGTTCGTCCTCCAGCACGGGGTTTCCAGCAGTTGACAGGTCATGGTAGGGGTAGAGGTGTAGTGTCGAGTCCGACTGGTACTCAAAATCGAATTTATGCTCTAGCAGGTCGGTAGGATCTCGAGTCGTCTCCGGATGCTGTTACAGGTATACTGTCTGTATTTTTTTATGATGTTTATGCATTGATTAATCCGGGATCTACATTATCATATGTTACACCCCTTGTGGCTGATAAGTTTGGCGTCGAACCTGAATTAATAAGTAAACCGTTTGCGGTATCTACTCCAATAGAAGATTCTGTGGTTGGTAGGAGGATATATAGAGGTTGCACCGTGACGATTTGTAGTCGTCAAACCTCGGCAAATTTATTTGAGTTAGCAATGGTGTATTTCGATGTGATAATGGGAATGGATTGGTTGGCCTCATGCTATGCAAATGTTGATTGTTGTACGAAGATGTTTAGATTTCAATTTCCTAGTGAACCCTTCATTGAATGGAAGGGGAATATTGTTTCGCTGAAGGGTAGGTTTATTTCCTATCTTAAGGCAAGGAAGATGATCTCAAAGGGGTACATTTATCATCTCGTTCGCGTTATGGATGCGGAGGTGAAACCGCCTACTCTACAATTCCCGTGGTTAATGAATTTCCAGATGTTTTTCCAGATGAACTCCTAGGTCTTCCTCCTGAAAGGGAGATTGAGTTTAGCATTGATGTGTTGCCCGACACTCACTCGATTTCTATCCCTCCATACAGAATGGTCACGGCAGAGTTGCGAGAGTTGAAAGTGCAGTTGAAGGACTTGCTGGATAAGGGCTTCATTAGGCCTAGCACTTCACCTTGGGGTGCGCTAGTCTTGTTTGTGCGGAAGAAAGACGGGTCATTGAGGATGTGTATCGATTATCGACAATTGAATAAGGTTACTATGAAGAATAAATATTCACTTCCAAGGATTGACGACCTATTTGACTAACTCCAGGGTGCCAAGTACTTTTCCAAGATTGACTTACGTTCAGGGTATCATCAGGTGAGGGTCAAGGAGAAGGATATTCCAAAAACAGCCTTCCGGACAAGATATGGGCATTTTGAGTTCTTGGTAATGTAGTTCGGTCTAAAAATGCCCCAGCAGCTTTTATGGATCTTATGAATACCATATTCAGGCCCTATCTTGATGTGTTCGTCATTGTATTCATTGATGACATTCTAGTGTACTCCCGTTCAGAGACAGAACACACGGACCACTTGCGGATAGTATTACAGACCCTTCGGGATAGCAAGTTATATGTGAAGTTCTCCAAATCTGAGTTCTGGCTAAACTCAGTAGCATTCCTAGGCCATATGATATCTGACGAGGGTATTAATGTCGACACTCAGAAGATCGATGTAGTGAAGTGTTGGCCAAGACCCACAATACCGTCAGATGTCCGCAACTTTCTAGGGCTAGCAGGATATTATAGGAGGTTTGTAGAAGGGTTTTCCTCTATATCGGCACCATTGACTAAGTTAACACAAAAGGCTACCAAGTTCCAATGGTCTGACTCTTGTGAACGTAGTTTCCAGGAGCTAAAGAATCGGTTGATCTCCGCGCCGGTGCTTACTCTCCCAAAGGGAACAGAAGGGTATGTGGTATATTGTGATGCTTCAAGTGTAGGTTTGGGGTGCGTATTGATGCAACATGGGAAGGTTATTGCTTATGCGTCAAGACAATTGAAGAAGCATGAAAAGAATTATCCAACCCATGATTTGGAATTGGCTGCAGTAATATATGCTTTGAAGATATGGCGGCACTACTTGTACGGCGTCCATGTTGACATCTACACTGATCACAAGAGTTTGCAATACATCTTCAGTCAGAAGGAGTTGAATTTGAGACAGCGACGCTGGCTCGAATTACTGAAAGACTACGGTGTCAAGATATTGTATCATCCCGGTAAAGCCAATGTTGTGGCAGACGCTCTCAGCTGTAAGTCTATGGGAAGCTTAGTACACATTGAAGCAGGTAAATGGGGTTTGACTAAAGAGCTTCATCAACTGGCTAATATGAGAATCAGATTATTGGACTTTGAGGACGGAGGTGTTACTGTGCATAACACATCGGAATCATCTCTCGTAGCCAAGGGAAAAGCACGGCAATATGAAGATTCCACCTTAGTACGATTGAGAGAGGGCATTCAGCAGGGTAAAATTTCAGCTTTTAAGTTCGGAGGGGATGGGACCCTAAGATACCAGGGCCGATTATGTGTGCCTAATGTGGCAGGGTTGCGAGAGAAGATTATGAAGGAAATCCATCAGTCCCGATATGCCATCCATCCAGGCTCGACAAAGATGCATTACGATGTCAAAGAGCAGTATTGGTGGGATAACATGAAAAAGTCTATTGCAGAATTTGTAACCCAGTGTCCCAATTGTCAACAAGTAAAGATAGAACATCAGAAACTCGATGGATTGCTTCAGAATATAGAGATTCCAACCTGGAAATGGGAGGTGATAAATATGGACTTCATTATTGGATTACCTCGCTCTTATCATAAGTTCGACTCCATCTGGGTGATAGTGGATCGCTTACAAAATGTGCCCATTTTTTGCCAGTTAAGACAACTTACACAACTGAAGACTATGCGAAGCTGTATATCAAGGAGATTGTTAGACTTCATGGTGTGCCGGTGTCTACTATATCAGACCGAGGAGCTCAATTTACGGCTAACTTTTGGAGATCTTTTCAGAAGGGTTTGGGCACACAAGTGAATCTCAGCACGACATTTCATCCGCAGACTGACGGACAGGCTGAACATACCATTCAAACACTAGAAGATATGCTACGAGCATGTGTTCTAGATTTTAAGAGAAATTGGGATGACCATCATCCACTCACAGAATTTGCCTACAATAATAGCTACCACTCCAGTATTAAGATGGCCCCAAACGAGGCACTATACGGGAGGAGATGTAGATCACCAGTTGGATGGTTCGAAGTCGGTGAAATTGAGTTATATGGGCCAGATTTGATCCACCAAGCCATTGAGAAGGTGAAAGTGATACAGGAACGACTGAAGACGGCACAAAGCAGGCAAAAGTCCTATTCTGATGTTCAATGTCGTGATCTGGAGTTTGAGGTTGGTGATTGGGTGTTCCTGAGGGTCTCACCAATGAAGGGTGTCATGCGTTTTGGGAAGAAAGGTAAGCTGAGTCCAAGGTATATCGGTCCGTATAAAATTCTTCGACGAATTGGACGTGTGGCTTATGAGTTAGAATTGCCATCCGAATTGGAACTTGTCCATCCGGTATTCCATGTATCTATGTTGAGGAAATGTATTAGAGACCCTTCTCGAGTCGTCCTTATCAAAGATGTACAAATTACAGAGGATCTATCATATGAAGAAGTACCAGTGGCTATACTAGACCGACAAGTCTGCAAGCTAAGAACAAAGGATGTAGCTTCGGCTAAGGTATTGTGGAGGAACAAGCATACGGAAGAAATGACATGGGAAGTAGAGGAGGAGATGAAGTCTAGATACCCTTACCTGTTCCAGAATGGAGATAATGAGGGTGCCGGGAGAATGCAAGACGCATTAAAAGGAGAAACGTCTTTGTGAGGTAAGCAATAACTTGAGAACACTCCTTCTTAATACAAAATGGTAATATGCAGATAATGTACATGTCCATAAGTTTTCATACTCTTGTGGGACCGTACGTTGAGTTAAATGCTCGCAAGTTCGTCCTCTATTGATGAGGGAAACTTGGCCGAAATCCACAATGAGTAAAATCCCCGTAGACCCTTACATTCGAGGACGAATGTTCTTAAGGGAGGGAGATTGTTACAACCCATAATTGTCTATGTTAGATTACGCTGTAAGATAGTTTACATATAAGGGCCTAAGAACCAGAAAGGAGTTCAAAAAGTCAAGAAAAGAGCAAAAGGCGTCATGAAGCGGGGGTATGCTACCGCAAAACCCACAAGCGAGCCGTATTTTCTCACGCTGAGATCGCGGACCAAGACAGAATCTTGAACCAAGACCAACGTCAAATATGCGGTCTCATATGCGGTCGCATTTCTAAAATGCAGACCGCATATCTAACACTGAAAACGCAGAACAAGGCAGATTTCTGGATAATGATCAGTGCCAGAAATGCGGTCATAAATGCGATCGCATTTCTAAAATGCGGACCGCATATCGTACTTAATGTATCGCAGACTGAAACAGATTTCAAATTTCTGGACAAAGATCAGTGCCAGAAATATGGTCATAAATGCGGTCGCATTTCTAAAATGCAGACCGCATATCGTACTTAATGTATCACAGACTGAAACAGATTTCTGGGCAGAAATCTACATAAAAAATGCGGTCTAATATGCGATCGCATTTCTACAATGCGGACCGTAAATCAGACATCCTGTATCGCAGAATGAGACAGATTTCTGGGCTATTGTGCAACTATACATATGTATATGTTTTACTCTATTTAGTCGCGCTATAGTCGACAGCTATTTTACTCTACCGAGCCGCGCTATAGTCGGCCGGGTACGGCACCTATTGTGCAACCACTAATCAGTTGGGTATGATGATGATGAGGCCCACAGAGGCGTATGTATATGATGATGATGAGGCCCACAGAGGCGTGTATATATATATATATATGATGATGATTTTAAAAAGGATATATATATATGTA
>MCJB01000091.1:22900-41498 GCA_002018475.1 Nicotiana obtusifolia
AGTTGGCTGCCCAGTTCAGCGGATATTGGCGAGATCCATCCTTCGGACTTGCCGTGGTCTTGGTATGCATTTTGGGTATGTCGGGGCCCTGTTCCGACACAGGTTGCATTACTTGTCTTCCTGTAGAGGCTCATAGACAAGGGGTTGACTTATGTATAGTGAGATTGCCTTGTCGGCAAATGTATTTTGTTGTATAGTTTTTGCATTGTATCCTTGTTGGCCATATTATATATGTATGTCTATGTCATTATCGGAAAGTTCAAGCTGATTATGATTCATATTTGCTATTTATACTAGCCTCGTCGGTCCTTATAGACAATAAGAGAGGTTTGATAAAAGGTACGTCGGCACTCGGCGAGTAGGGTCCGGGAGCTAGTCGCGGCCCTCCGGCTTGGGTCGCGACATGACCCCTCTGCTGAGACGAACTAGCACTACGATGAGGACACTGCCTCCACATGTGGCGCATCTCGCCACACTCATAACAACTCCTTGGTGCTGGAGAAGAGAGCTGAATGGAACCTCTCGCACCGGAGTGTCTAGCAGATGCACTCGGTATAGAAGAACCCTGGGCTGACAGAGCACGAGCTAAACTCTAAGCTGGAAGGGCGTTGAGTGATGACTGAACCTGCTGCGACCCATGATAACCACGACCTGAAGATGCCCCGCGATACTCTGGACGGGCTGACTGAGCAGGCGTGAAAGAACGACCTCTACCATGCTGAAACTGGCCCCTCGAAGGAGTACCACTATAACTGCCCGATCCTCGAAGCCTCTTGGCCTCCCTCTCCTCTCGCTCCTGACGGTGAACCGTCTCAGTCTCGTGAGTGATATCAACCTCCTCGAACGTAGCACCCAACACTCTCTCTCTGGTCATAAGAATACAGAGATGATAGTTAAGGCCATCAACAAATCTCCTGATCCTCTCACGATCTATCGGAACCATCCAGACGGTATGAAGAGCCAACTCAGAAAACCTCGACTCATACTATGACACGGTCATATCCCCCCGTAGCAACCACTCAAACTTTCTACGCAGCTCCTCTCTGCGGGACTGTGGCACATACTTCTCCAAGAAAAGAGCGGAGAACTGCTGCCAAGTAAGGGGCACTGCACCAATCGGCCTACGCCTCTCATACGCCTCCCACCAAGTGAAGGTAGCTCCAGAAAACTTTAAAAAAAGGTGGTAAATGCCACACCACTAGACTCAAGAATCCCTACTGTACGGAGCATCCGCTGACACTTATCAAGAAAACCCTGAGCATCCTCGCCCTCAGCACCACTGAATGACAGAGGCTGGAGTCTACCAAACCTCTCAAGACGATGCTGCTCATCATCTGGCATATCTGGTACCATGAACTCCTGGGCTGGTGCAACCGGCTGGGCTGGAGGTGCCCCCGGCGTCTGAAGTCCCTGCACTACCTGCTCAGGTGTACGAGCAGCTGGGGTCTGATTGCCTCCCCAGGCCTTTGAAGTAGCTGCTGCTGTGGTGGCTGAAATTGCCTGAGCCAGGCCAGTGCAAACGGATAAAATCTGAGCCAAGGCCTCATGAAGACCCGGAATCACGATGGGCACAGCTGGTGCTTGAACTGGTGCTGCTGAAGCCTGATCCTGAGCTGGGGCAGCTGGTGGATCAACAGGTGCTGCCCTTACTGCTCTGCCTCTACCACGACCACGACCACGTCCACAGCCTCTGGTGGCCTCAGTGGGTGGCACTGGTGGTCGTCCACCTCGTTCGGTAGCTCGCGTCCTCACCATCTGTGAGAGAATAGGATAACAGAAGTTTAGTGCTCGGATCAACAAGCTCGCACGACAAGAATTTCAAGAATATGAAGTTTTTCCTAAAAGGTTCTACAGCGTTTAGAGGATAAATACAGACGTCTCCGTACCGATCCGAGAGACTCTACTAAACCAGCTCATGACTCGTGAGACCTATGTAACCTAGGCTCTGATACCAACTTATCACGACCCTAACCCCGAACCCGGTTGTGATGGCGCCTCTCGCGAAGACAAGGCCAGCCAATTTATAACGAAAATCTCATTTTAAGCAGTTAATTAACATGAAAATAATATAAGCATGATTTAATAGCAATCATTCGCGAAAATATAGCTAACCATAATAGAAACCATCCCGACACAGCCCAAACCGGGGTGTCACAAGTCATGAGCAACAATGGATCCTGATAAAAATCTACTAAATACAATATCTGGCCCAACTGTTTGAAAAATATGGAAACGATAAGATAAGGGAGATATGGGGCTGCGGACGCCAACAACTACCTCGTAGTCTCTGAATCACCGCCTGGACGGGAGGAGTTAGCACTCCGGAGCGGAACCAACAATGCCTAAACTGCACTACGATTTAGGCACTACGATGTACAATCCAGGGTTTCAAACCCTCAAAACATCATTTACAATCACTACTCACCTCGAACCGGCTTAATCCCTAGCCCGCGACGCCCTTTCCCCTCGAATTGGCCTCCACGCGTGTCAAATCTGTCCAAAATCAGAACGAATACGTCACAATATGCTGAGGGGACAAAGCCCAAGCGAAAACAATCGAAAAATACCAAAAATTCCGAAATTAGCAAAACCCGAGCCCCGGGCCGACCTCTCGAAGCTCAGAAATTTTCACATCAACGGGTTCCTTATCTCCCAACGAGTTCGTACATATCAAAAGTTCTCAAATCCGACCCCAAATGGTCCTCCAAATACCCAATTAAAATTTCAAAATCTCAAGCCCTATTTCTTCCATTTTTAGCAAGACTTCAATGATTTTCTAGGTTCACAATATAAAGGAGTTTTAGGTTAAAAATTCTTACCTCCAATCGATTCTCCTTGAATCCCTGGGTAATTTCCTTCAAGAACCTCCAAATATGAGCAACAATGGGTTAAAATATACCCAAAATCGCGGACAAGAAGGCTCAAAAACATTCTGCCCAGACTTCATCGAGTTATACCTGCGCTGTGCAGGTTGTACATCCTCTTACCATTTTCCCTTACTGTACACCTTCTGTTAATACGCTCATAACTCCTTGTGGAAATATCCAAATGATCAATGGTTTGAAGATTTAGAAACAAGACTCGAAGAATTTTCATTTGATAGGTTGTACACTATATAACTCTTTACATATTTCGAGATATGAGCTTCTAAAGTGCATCAGAAAATTCTGTCGAAATTGCTCTACCAGCCAACTTCGATCAATCATAACTTTCTGTACAAATGTCCAAATGATAAATGGTGTATCTTTTTGGAAATTAGATTAAAAGGAATACAACTTTCATGTTTTGATCATCTCATAATTCCTTATATATTGCGAGATATAAGCTTTCAAAGTCGGTCCTGTGCAGCATAAATTTCTTCTATGCACACTGCCTGGAAAACAGCAACAGTACCAGGCTTCGGTTAATCTGTCGTAACTTTTGATACAAATGTCTAAATGAAAAAAATGGTTTATATTTTGGAAACTAAATTTAATGGGCTACAACTTTTGTTTTTGGACCATCCCCAAATTCCTTACAGCTTACGAGATATAAGGTTCCAAAGTCGGTCCTGTGCAGCAGAAATTTCTGCTATGCACACTGCTTGAAAAACAACAGCAGTACCAGGCTTCGGTTACTCTATTGTAACTTTCTTTATATATGTCCAAATGATGAATGGTTTATATTTCCTGAAACAAGACGCAAGGGGCTACAACTTTCATGTTTTGAAAATTTCCAAATTCCTTATATGTTACGAGATATAAGCTCCCAAAATAAGCTCCATGCAGCAGAATTTCTGCGATGCACCAGCAATGAACAAATGGATAGAAATAGTCCGAAACTACTCCGAAATGCACCCAAGTCATTCGGGACCCCGTCCGAATATACCAACAAGTCCTAAAACATATTACGGACTTAGTCGAGGCCTCAAATCACATCCAACAATGCTAAAAACACGAATGATACCCCAATTCAAGCCTAATGAAACTAATAAATTCCAACTTCTACATTCGATGCTGAAACCTATCAAATCGAGTCCGATTGACCTCAAATTTTGCACACAAGTCATAAATGACATGACGGATCTATGATGATTTTCAGAACTGGATTCCGACCCCGATATCAAAAAGTCAACTCCTCGGTCAAACTTTCCAACAATCTTCCATTTTCCAACATTCGCCAAAATGCGTTGAATTGTCCAACGGACTTCCAATTTCAAATCCAGCCATACGCCTAAGTCCAAAATCACCATACGAAGCTATATCAACTCTCGGAATTCCATTCCGACCCTCGGATCAAAATCTCGCCTAACAACTGGAAATTGCCAAAATACTAACTCCACCCATTCAAGCCTAATTCTACACCGGACCTCCAAAACCAATTCCGATCACACTCCTAAGTGATAAATCACCTCCAGAAGCTAACCGAACCATCAGAACTCATATCCGAGCCCTCTAACTCATAAGTCAATATCCGGTTGACTTTTCCAACTTAAACCTTCTTAAAAGAGACTAGGTGTCTCATTTCTTACCAAATCCACTCCGAACGCAAACTACTCAACTCGATCACATAAAATACGGATAACGAAGATTAATGAAAAAGAAATGGGGTGAAACGGAGCTGTAACTCATTAGACGACTGGTCGGGTCGTCACACAAATACATTTCCGTCATTAAATAAATAATAAACTGTCAAACCATAAAATAATATCAAGGGTAATCGAGCTCCGAGTATTATCACGTACGATTTATGCCGAGGTTGTACAGCCCGATCCAAAATACTGGGTACACCATGGAGGGTCGAACTGCACGAACCATAGATGCATCTATTATACTGCCAAGGCGAATGGCCCGCTCCCATGAGAGTAGAGAAGTATACCTTGCTCGCGAAAGTACTTGCAACGCGAGAGAACATGGATTTGTAAGAGTTATTACGTATTTCCTCAACTTTTCCCAGAAAATAAGAAATCAACTTTAAAATCCCTACCCTCAGCTCTATTCAAAATAATTAATATGCATAAAAAACACAATGGTACAATTTATGGAATATGTGAATATGTAAATAATAAAATACAGAAATTATGCTAATAAAATACAGATATTCTAAATAGGCATGGAATATGCGAATAATAATGATAACTAAATAGCAACCGGTGAATAAATAATTCTTTAACTGATAGTAAATTCCAAAATCTGCAACTAACACTTCCTAGTTCCAAATCAATTTATGCAAATACAATACACAAATTCTAAATAGGTATGGAATATGTGAATAATAATGATAACTCAATAGCAAGCAGTGATTAAATAATTCTTTTACTGATAGTAAATTCCAAAATCTCCAACTAACACTTATTTGTTCCAAATCAATTTCTGCAAATAAAATACCGATATTCTAAATAAACATGGAATATGTGAATACTATTGATGACCCAATAGCAAGCAGTGAACAAATGATTCTTTAACTGATAGTAAATTCCAAAATCTCAAACTTTCGCTTACAAGTTCCAAATCAATTTCGGTCATTAAATAAATACTAACCTCTCGAGCAATAAAACAGTATCAAGGATAATCGTGCTCCGAGTATTATCACATACGATTTATGCCGAGGTCGTACGGCTCGATCCAAAACACTGTGTGCACTGTCGAGGGTCGAACGGCACGAACCATAGATGCATCTAATATAATGCCGAAGCGAATGGCCCGCTCCCATGAGAATAGAGAAGAATACCTCGCTTGCGGGAGTACTTGTGACGAGAGAGGACATGGTTTCTCAGAGTTATTATGTATTTCCTCAGTTCTTCCCAAAAATAAGAAATCTAAATATAAAATTTGCAACTTAAAAATCCTTAGCCTCAGCTCTATCCAAAACAATTAATATGCATAGTAAACACAATGGTACAATTTCCAGACTAGGCGAATATGTAAAATATAAAACACAGAAATTCTGAAAATAAAATACAAAAATTCTAAGTAGGCATGGAATATGTGAATAATAATGATAACTCAATAGCAAGCTATGATTAAATAATTCTTTAACTGATAGTAAATTCCAAAATCTCCAACTAACACTGACTAGTTCCAAATCAATTTCTGCAAAATAAATTAAAGAAAATTCTAAATAGGCATGGAATATGTGAATAATAATGATAACTCAATAACAAGCAGTGAATAAATGATTCTTTAACTAATTGTAAATTTCAAAATCTCCAACTAACACTTACTAGTTCCAAATCATTTTCGGTCATTGAATAAATTATAACCTCTCAAGCCATAAAATAATATCAAGGACAATCGAGCTCCAAGTATTATCACGTACGATTTATGCCGAGGTCGTACGGTCCGATTTAAAATACTGTGTGCACTATCGAGGGTCGAACGACACGACCCATAGATACATCTATTATACTGCCGAGGCGAATGGCCCGCTCCCATGAGAGTAGAGAAGTATACCTCGCTCGTGGAAGTACTTGCGACGCGATAGAACAAGGATTTCTCAGAGTTATTACGTATTTCCTCAACTCTTCCCAAAAAAATAAGAAATCAACTTTAAAATCTCTAGCATTAGCTCTATTCAACACAATTACTATGCATAATAAACACAATAGTACAATTTATGAAATATGTGAATATGTAAATAATTAAATACTGAAATTCTGCAAATAAAATATATAAATTCTAAATAGACATGGAATATGTTAATAATAATGATAACTCAATAGCAAGCAGTAATTAAATAATTCTTTCATTGATAGTAAATTCGAAATCTCCAACTAACACTTATTAGTTCCAAATCAATTTCTGCAAATAAAATACAGAAATTCTAAATAGGCATGGAATATGTGAATAATAATGATAACTCAATAGCAGGCAGTGAATAAATGATTCTTTAACTAATAGTATATTCCAAAATCTCCAACTAACACTTACTAGTTTCAAATCAATTTCTACAAATAAAATACAGAAATTCTAAATAGGCATGAAAAATGTGAATAATAATGATAACTTAATAGCAAGTAGTGAATAAATGATTCTTTAACTGATAGTAAATTCCAAAATCTCTAACTAACACTTACTAGTTCCAAATCAATTTCGGTCATTAAATAAATTATAACCTCTCAAGCCATAAAATAATATCATAGGTAATCGAGCTCCGAGTATTATCACATACGATTTATGCCGAGGTCGTACTGCCCGATCATAAATACTGTGTTCTCTGTCCAGGGTCGAACGACACGAACCATTGATGTATCTATTATACTGCCGAGGTGAATGGCCAGCTCCCATGAGAGCCTCGCTCGCGGAAGTACTTGCGACGCGAGCGAACATGGATTTCTCAAAGTTATTATGTATTTCCTCAATTCTCCCAGAAATTAGAAATCTAAATATAAAATTTGCAACATTAAAATCCCTAGCCTCAGCTCTATTCAAAATAATTAATATGCATAATAAAAACAATGGTACAATTTATGGAATATGAGAATATGTAAATAATAAAATACAGAAATTATGCAAATAAAATACAGAAATTCTAAATAGGCATGGAATATGTGAATAATAATGATAACTCAGTAGCAAGCTGCTGCAATATTAAAAAGCGGAAACAAGAAAACAAAAGATAGAAGAAAGACGCTCAATGAACTATCAAGACAACAAGTTGGAACTAGTCTACTTACCTTCTTGATGAAGTCACGGAGTACCTATGCTATACGAACAACCCTCAAGACATTAATGGTCTTGCAAACTGTTCGATCAAACAAAGGAACAAGTTCAATTTTGAATCACACCAAAATTGGACAAGTTAATTTACACGATTTTGGGAACAATGTGCTGCCGTTTTTTTTTATTGATAATAATGTCAAAAGGTATCAAAATAATGAAGTGTTTAGGCTTATATAGAATGAGCCTTTACCTAAATCAACTAGGAAAAGAATAACTAGTTAACCTAAATCAACTAAGAAACAACTAATTAACAAAAAGGCCACAATTTGGCTAAGTTTAAGAAATAGTCACGCAGGACTCCAAAACAAGTAAGAATTAATGTCTTCCATAACTAAACAATAATACATGCCAAACGCAAACTTCACAAGCCAAACGCTTGGATCTTCTTCACCATCAAATGTGCATCATGAAGCTCTTTAGCTTGACTTCTCGTGAATGGTCTTGAAGGTTTAAACGTATCATGATCTGGTTGACCTGCATCATCCTCCCCTTCTTGGGAAGATTTTGTACTCGAAATCGAACCTTCTTCATATTTTAAAGCAACACAAGGAGTCAAGCCAGTGACATTGAATGTCTTAGAGACAGCATAATCATCAGGCAGATCTAGGACATAAGCATTATTATTGATCTTCTGCAAAACTTGAAATGGTCCATCTCTCCGCGGAGCTAACTTTCCTTTCCTATGGTTCGGAAATCTTTCCTTTCGGAAGTGCACCCAAACCCAGTCACCTTTCTTTATGTCCAGCTTTTTCCTTCCTTTATTCTTCTTGACCGCTACCTTTTCATAAGCATCCTCCAAAGTTTTCCTCACCTTAGCATGCAATTCGAGCAACGCAGCTGCCCGATTTTCTCCGTCAACGCTGATAACTGCATCTCTCAAAAAAGGAACAAGATCAAGTGGTATCAAAGTATTAAAACCATAAACACATTCAAACGGAGTAATGCTAGTCATGCGATGAACAGTACTATTATATGCAAACTCCATAATAGGTAATCGGTCAGCCCAAGTGCTGGACTTCCCTTTGGTCAAAGCTCGAAGAAGAGCTCCCAAGGTGCGATTAACAACCTCGGTTTGACCATCAGTCTGTGGATGATGTGACGTAGAAAACAATAGTTTGGTGCCAAGAGCACCCCACAAACACTTCCAAAAGTGACTCAAAAACTTAGCATCCCTATCACTAACAATAGTTCGAGGCACACCATGCAACTTTAATACATTAGCAATGAACAAAGAAGCAACATGTTGTGCATCATCACATTTTTTACAAGGAATAAAATGAGCCATCTTAGAAAACCTATCAACAACCACATAAATGCTATCATGACCTCCCCTAGATCGCGGCAGCCCCATTACAAAATCCATCGAGATATCTACCCAAGGACTAGTAGGAACGGGTAAGGGAGTAGTATACAAACCATGATTATTAGACCTAGACTTAGCTCTTTTACACTCAAAACACGCTCCACATATTCTCTCGACATCTCGCCTCATCTTAGGCCAATGGAATTGTATCCCTAATATAGCTAAAGTCTTGTCTACCCCAAAGTGTCCCATTAAGCCCCCACAATGCACCTCACGCACCAACAACTCTCGCCACGAGGACTCGGGTATACAAACTCTCCCCTTCTAAAAAAGATACCTATCATGCCACTGATACTTCTCAGTTCGCGGCCCACTAGTAATGGCATCATACACACTCTTAAATTTAGGGTCATGCTCATACATAGACTTAATACTCTCAAAACCCATCAACCTAGATGCTAACGTGATAGCCAAAGCAAACTTCCTAGATAGTGCGTCAGCTACTACATTCTCCTTTCCCTTCTTGTAATTAACATATAACTTTTCAGCTCTTAATACTTCAAACACTTTCCCTAGGTGATCAACATGGTCATCTAAACTTCTACTATAAATCAGGATATCATCAAAGTAGACAACCACAAATTTATTAAGAAACGGTTTAAGCACATGATTTATTAATCGCATGAACGTACTAGGTGCGTTGGATAGACCAAAAGGCATCACCAACCATTCATATAGACCAAACTTGGTCTTGAATGCAGTTTTCCACTCATTACCCGGTTTCATACGGATTTGGTGGTAACTGGACCTAAGATCAATCTTAGAAAACACACTTGAACCACATACTTATCTAGCATGTCATCTAACATAGGGATAGGATGACGATACTTTACCATTATCTTGTTGACGGCTCGGCAATCAACACATATCCTCCAGGTGCCGTCTTTCTTTGGAACCAATATCACGGGTACGACACACGGACTTAGACTCTCTCGAACTAGCCCCTTAGTCAATAGCTCATCCACTTATCGTTGCAACTCCTTAGTATCCTGTGGATTGCTTCGATATGCGGGTTTGTTCGGAATGTGTGACCCCAGAACAAAGTCAATTTGGTGTTCTGTCCCCCTCAACGGAGGTAGCCCACTCGGCATCTGCTCGGGAAACATGTCCCTGTATTCCTGCAAAACAACACTAACAACACTAGGCAAGGGGTGAACGTTAGTAGAAACTTCATCGTCACACTCAATCAAATCAGCTCCCTTATCTTCCTCAATCTCCTCGTCACTCTCTACCTCACAAACATTACAATCATGTTCATTTCTTAAGGTAGAACTATCACTAGTTCCTTCTCCGATTTTCTTCCAAGTACAAGTAGTTCTTTCAAGGTTCTCCACTCGGATACTAAGTGCCTTTACTTCAGCCCATAGCTCGGCTAAAGTAATTATGGTTACAACCTTTTCTCCTTTTGTAGCCATGTACTTGCAAAGAAACAAGACTAGAGAATGTGTTAAGGTTAGTTAAAATTTTCACTCTCACTTTTTGAATGACTCTCGGGTTCACTCAAATTTTTGGGTAGGATTTCACACTTGTCTTTAAATTGGCTTCCTCTAATTGACCAAGTTCCTTAGCGACCTTTCAAGTTCACAAGATCAATAGTTTTCTTCGGGGTGAGTGAAGTTATGTGACTCGATAGGCGGACAGCTTTTTAAGTGAGCACATGAAGTCAAGAATTATCTACGAAAGTGGAAATTCTAAGTTTTAGCACGAGGTCCTATAAGCTCAAAGATTAGTAATTACTTAAGTAGGAAAATTACCTAAGAATTACTAATTAGAAGTGGTGAAATTAAGAAGAATTTCGAAATTGAAGAGATAAGGAAATTTTAGAAGCTTTCCTACTTTAGTTTGGAGAAGACCAATCCTTTCTCCTTAGCCCTTAGGATTTTGGGTCCCCCCTTTCCTTTTCCAACATAAATTAGCCCCTCCTCTCCTTGTCCAAATAGAATTTCAACTCCTTGAAACTTCTCCCTTTTGGATTGGGAGTTGTTTCCTTCTTGGACTAGAATTAGAGTTTCCTATTCTCCTCCTCAAATTCGGCCTCCTAACACGTTTTAGGCTGCTCTTACACGTTTTTCAAGCCTCCCTTCAAGAACAACAAATTAATGTTCAAGAACTTCAAGAATTCAATGCAATCTTGTTAAGAACGTTTTGAGGATTCAAGAACTTCTTCAAGAAAAAGGTAAAACTCTTCAGGAACTTCAATTTTAACTCCAAGAACTTCAAGATTTTCAAGATTCAATCGTCTACCTTCAAGAATTTCAACTAGAGTTTCAAGATTTCAAGATTAAACGTGTTCTAGCTTCAAGATTTCAACTAGGGTTTTCAAGAACAGTTTTTTTTAAGCAATCAAGAACTTCGAAACCTTAATCCCTAGATGATTTAACAACTTCAATCAACAACAATTTCCGGGTTTTCTTTCTCCTCTTTTTTTTTCACGTTTTTTTTTTATAAATCAAAAACGAAATTAAAGATAGAACCTAAACTAAGGCACGAAGAACAGGATTGGGATTGTAAGAACAAACCCTTTTCAAGATCTGATACGAACTGATGCAATATAAAAAGTGGAAACAAGAAAACAAAAGATAGAAGTAAGACTCTCAATGAACTATCAAGACAACAAGTAGGAACTAGTCTACTTACCTTCTTGATGAAGTCACGGAGTACCTATACTATACGAACAATCCTCAAGACAACAATGGTCTTGCAAACTGTTCGATCAAACAAAGGAACAAGTTCAATTTTGAATCACACCAAAATTGGACAAGTTAATTCACACGATTTTGGGAGCAATGTGCTGCCGTTTTTTGATTGTAAGAACAAATACGGAAGTGTTTGTGGGGTGCTCTTGGCACCAAACTTTTGTTTCCTACATCACATCATCCACAAACTGATGGTCAAACCGAGGTTGTTAATCGAACCTTGGGAGCTCTTCTTCGAGCTTTGACCAAAGGGAAGTCCATTCACGAGAAGTCAAGCTAAAGAGCTTCATGATGCACATTTGATGGTGAAGAAGATCCAAGCGTTTGGCGTGTGAAGTTTGCATTTGGCATGTATTATTGTATAGTTATGGAAGACATTAATTCTTACTTGTTTTGGAGTCCGTCTTCCTTCTATCTTTTGTTTTCTTGTTTCCACTTTTTATATTGCATCAATATTTCCCTTCATTATTTCGTCTCAAAAAAAATAACAATCTACTTCTATGTATTTCGTCCGTTGATGAAATATTAGATTCTTTGATATATGCAGCGCTAATTAACTATCACAATATAGTCTTATTGGAGTAGGATGTGTCACCCCGATACTGAATAAAATTCCTTTTAGCCACTTCAATTCACAAGTTGTGATGGCCATAGATCTGTATTCAGCTTCTGCAGATGGGCTAGACATCGTCTGCTGCTTCTTAGTCTTTCAAGATATTGGTAAATTGCCTAAGAGCACAAACCACCCCGTAAGAGACCGTTGTGTTGAAAGAAAACCTGCCCAATCTGAATCACACCACCCATTTAGTTTCAAATCACATGCACTACGCAATAAAATACCTTGTCCTAATTTTCCTTTCAAAAATCGAACAACCCGTAGTGCACAGTGTTTTTCTCGTGTGAATTGGTATATGCACACAGTAGGACAACTCTGGTCTAGTGAAGCACAAATATATGAGACAACCTATCGACCATCGATACCTCTCTGGATTAGCAACCGGACATCCTTCAGCCAATGCTAACTTATGGTTTGACTCCATGGGAACATTTGCAGGTTTGGCTCCTAGTAATCCAACTTCAAAATAATATCCAAGGCATACTTGTGTTAGAAAATGCCTTCTCGATTTCTAGCAACTTTAACACCCAAAAAATATTTTAGAGCGCCCAGATCTTTCATGTAAAAGCAATCACTCAAAGAGCCTTTGAATTTTTGGATGGCACCATGATCATTTCCAGAAATTATCAAGTCATCCACATAGACCTGTATTGGGTCGAATACGATCGATTGCTCGAGAAGAGTCGAGCCCGGACACAATGCAAGACCGGGTTGCCTCGATCCGGGGTCAGCAAGTCAAGCACGAAATTGGAGCAACCGAAACAGGGTGACCGACATTGGCCGACGAAAGCACATCTCGTAACAAAAGATCAGTTTCGACCAGATATTCGTGGATTTTTGATATCTCTGCGGGAGCAAATATCTCAACCGTCATAGACGTTAAGCCACTATTTTAGGGATATCCCATCCCGTAATTGAAGGGATTTTATCTTGTAATTAGGGTTTTTACCAATTTAAGGAGTCTTTCTCTTACCTATAAGAAGGGTATCTACCTTCATTGTAAGAAACAAGACATACGAGAGAAAATACTGAGAACTATTACTGTTTATCGAATTCTATCCTCTTTATTGCATTTCATCGTCAGCTACTCAACTACTGTGGTATGGTTATTGCTTTCTATTTATTATATTTCAATTATTTGTCATTATATTTTACGTTGTATCAAATTGATTCACACATCTTTAGCACTACGAACAAATTCAATTGTTACTCGGATTTAAAGGGTAAACAGTTTTGCGCCCACCGTGGGGCTAAGGATATTAGCGAATTTTTTGATACAATTAACTGTTACACACTATTTTACACTTGCTCTTTGCAGAGTTTCCTGTTTTTCAGATTAACAGCATAATCATGTCACATTCACTCCCCATCAACAACGAGATTAACCACCAAGGTGAAAACAACGCTATGCCCGGACACGAGGTCCCGATCAACACCAACTCCCAAATAGCGGTCGACACAGATCAGACCCCTGGCCCATCAAACAGTGTTCGGGGGGAAATCATTCAGGGATTCAACATAGTAGAGAAAATGAAATCAGCCTCAAAGTAATATTTGATATGTACAAGCCCAGCAAGCGGCCATATTACAAAATCGCGATCGGAACTCGGGCGAGGTCGAAATCATTTCTTCTCGAGGGGCAGCCCGAAAAAATGAGCGGATCACAGCGTAACCGGATGAGAGCGATTCAGGAATCAACTCCAGGATTATCAAAATGCTCGAGGAGTTAACCAAACGGGTCGAAACGGGTGAAAAAAGAATTGAAGCTAACGACAAGAAGGTTGAAACATATAATTCAAGGGTTGACCAAATACCGGGGGCCCCTCCGGTGCTGAAGGGTTTGGACTCGAAAAAGTTTGTGCAAAAACCTTTCCCGTCCAGCGCCGCACCAAAGCCGATTCCAAAAAAGTTTTGCATGCCCGAAATCCCTAAATATAATGGGACTTCAGATCCAAACGAGCACGTGACGGCTTACACTTGTGCTATAAAAGGAAACGACCTCAAAGATGATGAAATCGAGTCCGTCCTCCTGAAAAAATTTGGAGAGACCCTTTCCAAGGGAGCAATGACGCGGTATCATAACTTACGACCGAATTCCATTGATTCCTTTGCCATGCTCGCCGATACCTTCATCAAAGCCGATGCAGGCGCCATCAAGGTCGAGACGAGAAAATCAGATCTATTCAAAGTTAGACAACGCGACAACGAAATGCTAAGGAAATTCGTGTCTCGCTTTCAAATGGAGCGAATGGACCTGCCACTGGTTATAGATGATTGGGCCATGCAAGCCTTTACTCAAGGGCTCAACACCAGAAGTTCTGCGGCATCTCAGCAACTCAAACAGAGCTTGATCGAGTATCCATCCATCACTTGGGCAGACATTCACAACCGGTATCAGTAGAAGATCAGGATAGAAGATTATCAGATCGGGGTTTCATCGGGCTCTTCCTACCCGGTCAGAACTTTTGATCGAACTCTAAGGGATAACCATCGAGAACCAAGGGCGAATCGAGATAGACACCGGCCATACCCAGAAGGTCGAAAGATTGTTCCGAGGGGACACAAATCCCCAAGACAGGAAAGAGGAACGACCTCAATCAAAGGAACAGGAGACCGTTACCGAAAAATAACTTCGAGAGAACCGGTAACCGCCAAGAAGCACCTCGTTTTTTCGAGTATAATTTCAATGTCGATTTGGCGACTCTTGTTTCAGTAATCGGCCGCATCAAAGACACCAAGTGGCCAAGACCATTACAAACGGATCCTGCCAAGAGAGACCCCAACCTTATATGCAAGTATCATGGTACCCACGGGCACAGAATGGAAGATTGTCGGCAGCTGAGAGAAGAAGTAGCCCGGTTGCTCGAAAACGAGCATCTTAGGGAATTTCTGAGCGATCGAGCAAAAAACCACTACGAAAATAGGAACAGACCAGCAAATCAAGAAGAGCCGCGACACACAATCAATATGATAATCGGGGGAACAGATGCACCTCAAGTACCGGTATTGAAACGCACCAAAATATCTATTACCCGGGAAAAACACACTCGGGACTATACAACCGAAGGAACGTTGTGTTTTAGCGACAGAGATATCGAAGGTCTGATACAACCTCATAATGATGCACTGGTGATCTCGATGCTAGTACACGATACCCGAGTAAAGCGCGTACTTATCGACCTTGGGAGCTCGGCCAACATAGTTCGATCTTGGGTCGTTAAGCAACTGGGTCTGTCGAATCAGATTATCTCCAAGGTCCGGGTCCTCAACGGTTTCAACATAGCTTCAGAAACAACCAAGGGAGAGATAACGCTGATGGTGAATATCGCTGGGACTATCAGGGCAACAAAATTTTGCGTAATCGAAGGCGATATGAGATATAACGCCTTGCTTGGGAGGCCTTGGATACATGATATCAAGGCCGTACCCTTGACCTTACATCAGATGTTGAAGTTTCCATCGGCCGAAGGAGTCATCATCGTCTACGGGGAACAACATGCAGCAAGGGAAATGTTCGCAGTAGAGGAAGCAGCACCGAAATCTGCCGTTCCCCCACAGAAGGCTAAATAACAATCAGAGAAGCCGCCTTCAACTAATGTGGGTGAGCAAGATCAGCCCGACGAAGATAACTACGGGGTGCCCCGATCATTTATTGCTCCGGATGAGTCCGACGCAACCAAATCGACGGTCGAAGAGCTCGAACAAGTCCCGATCCACGGCGACGGGCCCAATCGAAAGGTATACCTGGGCTCGGGCCTAAACTCCGAGCTCAGGTCTAAATTACTTACTTTCCTTTCAGCTAATGAAAATTCCTTTGCTTGGTCCTATTTAAACATGACAGGCATACCACCGGAAATTGCAACACACAGGCTGAGTGTCGACCCGAAATTCCGGCCGATCAAACAAAAAAGAAGACCTCAGTCCGAGGTTAAGCAGGCCTTCATCAAAGACGAGGTAACTAAACTCTTAAATATAGGGTCCATTCGAGAGGTCAAGTATCCAGAATGGTTAGCTAATGTAGTGGTAGTCCCTAAAAAGGGAAACAAACTTAGGATGTGTATAAATTATAAGGACCTAAATAAAGCGTGCCCGAAAGACTCCTTCCCTTTGCCCAACATCGATCGCATGATCGACGCTACTGCTTGCCACGAGACTCTTAGTTTTCTCGACGCCTATTCTGGGTACAACCAGATACAAATGGATAAGGATGGCCAAGAAAAAACATCATTCATCACTAAGTATGGCACTTATTGCTATAATATGATGCCTTTCGGGCTTAAGAATGCAGGAGCAGCATATCAACGCCTAGTAAATAAAATGTTTGAAAAACAGCTAGGTCAAACGATGGAATTTTATATCGATGACATGCTGGTTAAGTCCCTGCGAGCAGAGGACCATTTAAGTCATTTGCAGGAAACGTCTGATGTTCTGAAGAAATACAACATGAAATTGAATCCGGAAAAATGTGCGTTCGGAGTGGGCTCTGGGAAGTTCCTTGGGTTTATGGTCTCCAACCAGGGAATAGAAATCAACCCAGACAAAATTAAGGCCATCGAGGACATAACGGTCGTCGACAGCGTCAAGGCCGTATAGAAATTGACAGGCCGGATTGTAGCTTTGGGCCGATTTATATCGAGAACATCGGACAGGAGCCATCGATTCTTCAATTTACTAAAAAAGAAGAACGAATTCTCATGGGGGCCAAATGCCAGCACGCATTGGATGAGCTAAAAAGGTATCTCTCTAGCCCGCCTTTACTGCATACACCAAAGACAGGTGAACAGTTATATCTTTACCTCGTTGTATCGGAGATAGCAGTGAGCGGGGTCCATGTCCGGGAAGAACAAGGTATGCAATTTCCTATTTACTACGTTAGTAGGACATTAGAAGAAGCCGAGACCAGGTACCCACACTTAGAAAACTAGCACTCTCCTTACTAAGTGCGTCTAAATTGAAACCATATTTTCAATGTCACCCAATATGCGTGGTGACAACCTACCCCCTTAGAAATGTTATGCATAAACCCGAGTTATCGGGCCGACTGGCCAAGTGGGCCATCGAGATCGGCGGGTACGATATCGAATATCGACCTCGGACCTCGATCTCAGGTGCTGGCTGATTTTGTTGCCGACTTCACACCGTCGCTCATCCCTGAAGTCGAGAAAGAGCTCATGATTAAATCGGGGACTCCTTCGGGAGTGTTGAATCTGTTCACAGACGGTGCCTCAAATTCCAAAGGGTCAGGGCTTGGCATCGTACTCAAGCCCCCGACCGGAAACACAATTAGACAATCCATTAAGACTATGAAATTGACTAACAATGAAGCTGAATATGAGGCTATAATCGCTGGTCTAGAGTTGGCCAAGAACCTTGGAGCAGAGATAGTCGAGGCCAAGTGCGACTCCCTCCTTGTTGTCAACCAAGTGGATGGAACGTTTGAAATCAGGGAAGGGCGTATACAAAGGTATGTGGATAAACTTCAAGTCACGTTACACAGGTTTAAGGAGTGGACCCTACAGCACATACCTCGCGAACAAAATAGCGAAGCCGATGCTCTCGCCAATTTAGGCTCATCAGTCGAAGACGAAGAAGTTGACTCCGAAAAAGTCGTGCAATTGTTAAGGTCGGTGGTGGAGGAAGGTCATGCCGAGGTCAACTCAACGAGCTTGACTTGGGATTGGAGGAATAAGTACATAGAATATCTCAGCTCTGGTAAATTGTCGTCCGATCCCAAAGAATCGAGAGCGCTTCGCACGAAGGCGGCCCGTTTTTGTCTGGCCGATAATGGAACCTTGTACAGAAGGACCTTCGAAGGACCTCTAGCTATATGTCTAGGACCGGGAGACATTGAATATATTTTTAAAGAAATACACGAAGGAGCTTGTGGCAATCACTCCGGCTCCGATTCATTGGTACGAAAGGTAATTCGGGCCGGCTATTACTGGAACGAAATGGAGAAAGATGCGAAAGAATTTGTACGCAGATGCAGCGGGTGTCAAAGGCATGCACCGATCATCCACCAGCCTGCAGAAACATTACATTCAGTCATATCGCCATGGCCGTTTATGAAGTGGGGGATGGACATTGTAGGTCCCCTCCCTCGAGCACCAGGTAAAGCTCAATTTATCCTTTTTATGACTGACTATTTTTCTAAGTGGGTAAAAGCACAGGCTTACGAGAAGGTCAGAGAAAAAGAGGTAATCGACTTCATATGGGACCACAT
>MCJB01000092.1:0-21011 GCA_002018475.1 Nicotiana obtusifolia
CATTTGTGTGGTCGGACAAGTGTGAGGAGAGCTTTCAAAAGCTCAAGACAGCCTTGACCACGGCTCCAGTATTGGTTCTACCATCAGCCTCAGGTTCGTATACCATATATTGTGATGCCTCGAGAGTTGGGATTGGTTGTGTACTAATGCAGGAGGGTAGAGTTATTGCTTATGCTTCTCGTCAATTGAAGCCTCATGAGAAGAACTACCTCGTGCATGATTTGGAGCTGGCTGCCATAGTTCATGCTTTAAAGATTTGGAGGCATTACTTATACGGCGTATCTTGTGAGGTGTTCAATGATCATCGTAGCCTACAACATTTGTTCAAGCAGAAGGATCTAAATTTGAGACAGCGGCGATGGTTAGAATTGCTCAAGGATTATGACATCACTATACTATACCATCCGGGAAAGGCCAACGTGGTGGCCGATGCTTTGAGCCGAAAGGCAGTGAGTATGGGGAGTTTGGCATACATTCCAGTTGGAGAGAGACCTCTCGCAGTCGATGTTCAGGCCTTGGCCAATAGGCTTGTGAGATTAGACATCTCGGAATCCAATCGGGTGTTGGCTTGCGTGGTTTCTCGGTCTTTGTTATATGATCGCATCAACGAACGTCAGTATGACGATCCGCATTTGCTTGTCCTTAGGGACAGAGTTCAGCATGATGATGCTAAAGATGTGACCATCGATGATGATGGAGTGTTGAGAATGCAGGGCAGGATTTGTGTACCTAATGTGGATGGGCTTCGGGAATTGATTCTGGAGGAGGCCCATAGCTCACGGTATTCCATTCATCCGGGTGCCGCAAAGATGTACCAGGATTTGAAGTCAACATTATTGGTGGAGAAGGATGAAGAAGGATATAGTGGGATTCGTAGCTCGGTGTCTCAACTGTCAGCAAGTAAAATATGAACACCAGAGGCCGGGTGGTTTGCTTCAGCAGATAGCTATTCCCGAGTGGAAATGGGAGCGGATCACTTTGGATTTTGTTGTTGGACTCCCACGAAATTTGAAGAAGCTCGATGCTATTTGGGTGATTGTGGATCGGCTGACCAAGTCCGCGCACTTCATTCCTGTGTGTACTACCTATTCTTCAGAACGGTTGGCAAGGGTTTATATCCGAGAGATTGTCCGGCTGCATGGTGTTCCAGTTTCTATCATTTCAGATAGAGGTACGCGGTTCACTTCGCAGTTTT
This sequence comes from Nicotiana obtusifolia, assembly GCA_002018475.1. Taxonomy (NCBI): domain Eukaryota; kingdom Viridiplantae; phylum Streptophyta; class Magnoliopsida; order Solanales; family Solanaceae; genus Nicotiana; species Nicotiana obtusifolia. The sequence continues at coordinate 1,196 of MCJB01000092.1, forward strand.
GGAATGCCGTGCAGAGGGAGTCAGACGGATGGGCAGTCAGAACGTACCATTCAGTTACTGGAGGACATGTTGCGTGCATGTGTTGATTTCGGAGGCTCATGGGATGAGTTTCTGCCTCTTGCAGAGTTCGCTTATAACAACAGCTATCAGTCAAGTATTCAAATGGCTCTGTATGAGGCTTGTATGGGAGGCGGTGTAGATCTCCGGTTGGTTGGTTCGAGCCCGGCGAAGCTAGGCTATTAGGGACTGACTTGGTTCAGGATGCTTTAGAGAAGGTGAAAACAATCCAGGAGAGGCTCCGTACAGCACAATCGAGGCAAAAGTGTTATGCCGATAGGAAGGTTCGAGATGTGTCTTACATGGTTGGCGAGAAGGTCTTGCTGAAAGTTTCGCCCATGAAAGGTGTTATGAGGTTTGGAAAGATAGGGAAATTGAGTCCTCGGTTCATTTGGACCGTTTGAAGTACTTCAGAGAGTTGGGGAGGTGGCTTATGAGCTTGCTTTGCCACCCAATCTGTCGAGTGTACACCTAGTGTTTCATGTTTTTATGCTCCGACAGTATATTGGGGACCCGTCTCACATCTTGGACTTCAGCGCGATTCAGTTGGATGATAATTTGACCTATGAGGTGGAGCTAGTAGCGATTTTGGATCGTCAGGTTCGGAAGTTGAGGTCCAAGGAGATAGCTTCAGTGAAAGTCTGATGGAGGGGTCGGTCTGTGGAAGAGGCTACTTAGGAAACCGAGCGAGAGATGCAGAGCAGATATCCTCACCTATTTGAAACTTCAGGTATGTCTCTTGACCCGTTCAAGGACGAACGTTTGTTTAAGAGGGGGAGAATGTGACGACCCGGTAAATCGTCTCATGGGTTTACTGCTCCTTCTTCCCTAATTTCTGTATCATTATTCCTCGTTATCAGTGTTTTAGGTAGTTAAGTTGAGTAAGTTGCGTTCGGAGTGAAATCGGTAAGAAATGAGACACTTAGTCTCTTTCAAGGAGGCTTAAGTTGTAAAAATTAACTGGATGTTGACTTATGAGCTAGAAGGCTCGGATGTGAATTCCGATGATTCGGTCAGTTTTGGGAGATGATTTATGACTTAGGAGTGTGATCGGAATTAGTTTTGGAGGTTCCGTGTAGAATTAGGCTTGAATTGGTGAAGTTAGAATTTTGACGATTTCCGGTTGATAGGCGAGATTTTGATCCGAGGGTCGGAATGGAATTCCGAAAGTTGCTGTAGCTTCGATATGTGATTTATGACTTGTGTGCAAAATTTCAGGTCATTCGGACGTGCTTTGGTTGGGTTTAGATCAAAATAGCGACTTAGAGAATTTTGAAAACCTTAGGCTTGAATCCAACGTGAATTGGTGTTGATAAGTTGTTTTGAAGGTTCCAAAGGTTGGAACAAGTTTGAATAATGTTATGGGACATGTTGGCGTGTCTTGTTGAAATCCCGAGGGCCTCGAATGGATTTTGGATGATTGATGGAGTTTAACTTTGGCATTTCAAGAATGTGTCGATGTTGTCTCTTCAAGATTAAATGATATAATATTATGAAAATGGGCTCCAAATTCAGTTTTAATTAAAGCATTAGATCTGTATCAAAATTTTAGAGTCATAGAAAAAAGAATCGTCCAATTCGGACATCGTATGAGAAAGTTATGCCTATTTTCGTGTCAAGGAAAAAATCTGCAGAAATGTCAGATTTGCGATTGCGAATTGACCGCAAATCAGCTATGCGAACCGCGAATTTGACATGGAAATCGCGAACTGAGGCAGAACTTGGGGCGAGGTTCGCGATTTCTGGGTCCAAAAATGCGAACCGCAAACCTGTTATGCGACAGGTTTGCGATTCGCATAAATGGCCTGTCAGGGGTGTTTTAACCTGATTTTTGATACTTTTTAAGTAGAACTCAATGCTCATTTTGCCCTACAAGACCCATATTCGTTACCCACGAAGAGGAACACCTCCAAACACCATAGAATCACAACAAATCAACTTCAAAACCATATCCAAAGGAGATTATCTCGTGTAAATTCTTAAAGAAGGGGGATTGACCATTCTAAACATATTTGGAGCTAGAGAGCTCAGATTGAAGCAAGTCTTGAAGCAATTCTTGGAGGGTTTCCAAGAGAAACATCGGGGTACGTATTCCTAACTCAATTTTGAAGGAATTACCTAAGATTATAGCTGTTTTTAGCATTTTTACTGGTATTTTGAGTTGGGAAAATGGTGGAAACCCTAAAGCTTAGATTTGAGGGTTGGAGGTCGATCCGGTGTCGGAATTCGACAAATTTTATATGGTTGAACTCGTGAGGAGATAAGGAACCCGTTGAGGTGATAATTTCTGAATTTTGAGAAGGTGGCCCGGGGCTCGGGTTTTGCTGATTTCGGGATTTTTTAGTAATTTCGATTGTTTTCGCTTGGGCTTTGTCCCCACGACATATTGTGATGTAATTGTTCTGAATTTGGACAGATTCAACGCACATGAAGGCAAATTCAAAGGGCAAGGGCGTCGCGGGCTAAGGATTTAGCCGATTTGAGGTGAGTAATGATTGTAAATGATGTCCTGAGGGTTCGAAACCCTGGATTTTACATCGTAGTGCTATGTTGAGGTGAGGAACATGCTCGATGATGAGCATGGGGTCGTTTACTTCTGGGGATTCTGACTTGGTCCATCCCGATTTATGATTTTACTACATATGTGATTGAAACTTGTTTGATATCATCATGATTTGGGCTGCTTGCAATATTTGGGCATCTCGCCGGTTATGGAACCCTTCAGGGGTATTTGTCATTGTTTATTACATCATATTTGGGCATCTCGCCGGTTATGTGAACCCTCAGGGGTATTATTTGGCATCTCGCCGGTTATGTGAACCCTTCAGGGGTATTGTTGCTGAATTGATTCATTTCATAAACTCAGTTTTGAAACTTAAATGATATTTTCAAATGATTTCAATGGGATCGGGTGGCACGCCGCCACGAGATGTGACATACATGGATCAGGTGACACGCCGTCACGAAATATTGCGCTACTGAACCCCCCACAGTAAGCGCCGGGTACCTAGGGAACGGGTGGCACGCCGCCACGATAGTCATTACTTGCATTGCATTTCATCGCATTGCATTTTTGGTTGTGTTGGTGTTGTCTCCATTTACTTCACGTTATCTATTTGAGATGTTACATGTTTTTACTGTTCCATCGTGGATTGCTCTAAGTCTTATGTGTTTCTTCCTTTCAGTTATTATTTATATTTATTACTCACTGAGTTGGAAGTACTCACATTACTCCCTGCACCATGTGTGCAGATTCAAGCGTTATCAGTTCCGCCCCAAGGTATTGACTACTATTGTCAGGGTGGTGATTCAGAGACTACGAGGTAGCTGTTGGCGTTCGCAGCCCCGTATCTCTTTCATTTTGTTGTTTCCACTTTCTTCAAACAATTGTGCCAAAGATATTGTAATAGTTATTTTATTATTAGGATTTCATTAGTGGCTCATGACTTTCTGACACCCCGATCTGAGGGCTGTAGTCGGGATGGTTTACTATATTTTTTCGCAATTTACTGTTATTAAACCATACTTATATTATTTTCATATTATTTAACTGTTAAAATAAAGTTAGTTTGGATTGGCTGGCCTTGTCTTCATGAGAGGCGCCATCACGACCGGGTTGGGATTTTGGGTTGTGACAGTTAGTCAAGATACTTACCTCAACTAGGCCAATTCAACCCTCGAAAATAGCTTTTTCCCTAAAATTCGCCTCCACATGGCTCAAATCTAACCAAAGTTGCCTTAATATCATCAAATAATGCAAAGAAAAATAATCACAATAAATAAAGCCATGATCTTTACACTTTTCCCAAAAAGTCAACAAAAGTCAACTTGGGGCTCGCCCAGTCAAAACCAGGGTCCAAGAATAGATTCTGACTACCCATAATCTCACGAGTCCATATATATGATTAGTTTCAAAATCCGAGTCCAGAGCGACTCTCAAAACTCAAATTCTTATTTTTCAAAAATTTCACAAAGTTTCATAAATTTTCACTTTCATTCACATGATTTTGATGTTAACATCTAAGATATATTGATGCAATATAGTAGGAAATACATTAGAATCACTTACCCAAAGTATGTAGATGAAAATCCCCTCTCCAAATTGCCTCCTACTGACTCTAGAGTTCTAAAATGAGAGTATATGATTGCGATACTAGGTTCGTAATTGGCAACAAAAGATCGCAATTATGGCACTGACGGCTTAGGGAAAGTCTTGCAAATTCGAAATTGTGTTCGCAAATGTGAACCCTGCTCCCTTCACAAAAGCGACAATGTTGTTGCAAATGCGAACGTAGCCCAGCCCATGAAACCTTCTCCATTGTAATACTTGTGATCCGCTGCTAAGGTCGCAATTGCGACCCTGGTGTTCGCAAATGTGACACTAGAGGATGATGCATACTAGATTTCTGATTTCACTCCAAAACACTCAAATGCATGTCTGAAACTCATCTGAGCCCTCGAGGCTCCAAAAAAAACATCCACACAAGTCTGAAACATTACATGAACTCGCTCGCGCGATCAAAATACAAACTAAAACGCATGAATTTCAAAGTAAATTTCAAAACCTTCTAGAATTCCAACTAAACGTTTGAATCCTATCAATTCAACTACAAATGATGCCAAATTTTTGCATAAAATTTCTAAATAGTATAACAGACCTATTCCAAGTCCCAAAATCAAATTTTGAACTCAACGGCTAAAATTCAACCTACGGTCAAACTTTTCAACCTCAAATTGCCAAATTTTGGCAAAATAGCACAAATCAACCAATGGACTTTCGAATTAAATTTCGGGCATACGCCTAAGTCCGAAATCACAATACGAATCTATTGGAGCCATCAAAATACTATTCCGGGGTCGTTTTCACAAAAGTTAAAGGTTGGTCAATATTTCTAACTTAAGCTTCTAAGTCAAGAACCAAAGGGTCCAAAACAACCTGAATCTTCCCTGAATAAAACTAACCAACCCCCTAAGTCATAAACTCATAAACACATATGTGTGAAGCATCAAAAGGGGAAACGGGGTGTAATTACATAAAGCGACCGGTGGGGTCGTTACAGTGTTCTGGTGTCGTCGTCCTTGTTTGAATGCATTAAGGCTCGTCGGTATGATGGTCTTCATCTATTTGCTTCTGGGCATGACGTTGTCAAAGGATACCTAAGAAACAGTTATCAAAGATGATGGTGTATCGCGACTTCAGTATCAGAACGGTGTTTCTAGTGTTGATGGATCGAGGAAGATGATCTTTAAGGAGGCTTAGAGTTGACGACAGTCTATTTGTTTGAGTGCTACATAAATGGATCGTATTATGGGGAAACTTTATTGGTGGCAAAGAAGAACAAGAGTTTGATATTGCAAAACTGGTTTGGGAAAGAAAAGATGCCCTTGCAGCACAAAAACAAGCCAAGAAAAGGCGTGACCATGCAGAAAGTTCAAAAGGGTCCAACCCAGAAAATCTGATGAATTCTGACCAGAAGGCTCCAGACCTCTATGTCTCTCAGCCAAGATGCATATCAGAAGAAGAGACTCCATGGTCCGAATCCCTAAATTCATCAGCAAGTGGAAGCCAGCCCCCTTTGTAGGAAAACTTTTGCGACTATAAACAAATTAACTGTTTGTGTAGCTTGGCAAGAGCCAACCCCTTGGTGTATCTTGGCCAGAGCCAGCCCCCATTTTTGTAGGAAAACTTTCGTACCTATGATTAAGCTTGCTTTCCTCGAGTCTCTTGCTTTGTTCCTTGTACTGTGGTTTCGTACCTATGATTAAGCTTGCTTTCACGGAGTCCCTTTCTTTCTTCTCTATACTATGGTATGAACAACTGAGATTGAATAGTTTGCTTTGGGAGGTGGCTGAGCCGGAGCGGTAAAGGTAGCGTATCGTATGGATTTCGTGGAAGGGTAGCCACCTGCTTTGAGAAAGCTTTGTGTGATTTGGATCATGGTGGGTAGAAGACTAAGTATGTGTATTTTGCTTGAGATGGTGGCTTCTGTACTTAAGAAGTTCGAATGTGACAAAAAGAGATTGCTTGGAAATGTAGAGGAATAGGAACGTTCAATTGTCGTTTTGTGTTGCAAAATAGCTTCGAGTCTTGAAGGTATTTTTGGACCTTCAGTTAATATTTATGGGATGAATGGATTCTTACAAGTGGTGGACGAGTATGGACTTAGGAGTATTAACCAATTTCATAGTGGTTATCACCATGGCAACGTTGTCAGAAGATATCGGTATGGAATTACATAGGTGGACTATCTCCTATGAGCAGGTTAAGGGTTGCGTGATTTCTGATGAAGTTCCTATAAAGAGTTATACTTTCTATCTAACAGGAGGTATGTATTATGATTTGGGCTTAGATCATGTGAAGAAGATGGTGCGACTATTGGAAATTTGAGTGTGTGTTTGGGGCTGGTAATTCGCGGTGTGTTATGATTAACAAGAGCTTGTGAGAGATTTGGCTGAGTGATGGTGTAAGATCAACGTAGCTAGAGAAGAAGTCATTGTGGGTCCTTGGATGTTGTGATTGTGGCTTATATCCAAGTGAGGGAGCCTACCGTCGATGATTAGGTCGCGTGATTATGTGTCCTTGCAGTTTCTGATTATAGGTACGTTGGCAAATTAGTTATGATCGAGAAAAAGAACATCAAGGGGAATTCGAGCAAGAAATTTGATGGATGTGTGTTATATTTCACCTTATTGACGTGTGAAGGCCGTGGAATGACTCGGACTTGGTATTTCTTTATTAATGTACTGTGCAAAGGAAGGGATTGATTCGGTTGCTTCTTGGGAGTATTGGTGTGCCAACGTGGCTGCTTAGAGGGGGCAACTCTCAATAATTGTTCTAGTGGATTCGAGATTTAAGGTGTGGTGCTTAAGGATTCTCGGGTTCATTTTATGCCTGAGGATTGGGTTTTGCAGTAGAGTGTGAAGGGTAGTGAGAGTATTCTATGTCATCATTGGGTCTGCAGTACAGTGTTAGAAAGATGGAAGAAACAATTTCGGACTTGCAGAAGATCTTTCAGAGCGGGTATATCAGTTAGAGATACTATTGAGCACATGTAGAGAGTATAAACTGACTTATGGGTACTGAGGCAATGTGGTCTTGCTGTTGGGATCACTTAGGAGGAGTGCTGATTTAGGTCCATTGTGTGCTGGAAGAGAGAGGTACTGACTATGAAGGTAATTCAAGAGGAAACTAAGGAGTTGAGTCAGTTTACCAATGCTTTGGATCGGTATAGTGAAGGAAATGACCGGTTCCTTCGGTGTTACAAGGCTATACGAGTATTTCGTGGCTATACTTGCGGGCTTGGTAGTCACTGTAATTTAATTAATTTGGAGGGATTCAATCTCGGCGGTTTGGGTGTGTGCAAATGAGTCCCAAGAGGTTATGACTGTCTCAACCACGATTTGAGGTTTGTGTCTTCTACGGTTATGGGAAGTTAGTTGTGTGCTGTGATTCTTTCTCCTGAGATGAGTTAAGCGAATGGTCCTGGCCGATGGAGCGCTTATCCCAATGGTGGTTCAGTATTTATGATTGGATTCTTGCACTCGCGATAATAGCATGATAGGTGTAGTGAGCAATGAGGAATTTGAATTAAAGGACCAAGGTTGACGTTCAGTTTTGACAAGGATGTCACAAGCTCGGAAGAGCGGGGGAAGATTTCAGATGTTCAAAGTAAGTTGGCTCTATTTTAGTGTTGCTTGAGAATGGTGTCTTGTGGAAGAGGCATTGTGTATTGATTTGCGGATTCTTGATTTGCATTACAAAAATAGTATGGTTGGTAGCCATGGATGTGTAGACTTTGCTACCTGGTGTGAAAGGTTGTGGGAGTATCTCCCATCGGATGATCTTATAAATGTGACGTGTCAGTCATTTAAGTGGTAGAGATTGAAATCAGGTATTAAGAACCTGGTATTGTCGCTAATTGGAGATTTTATGTCTGAGAGACGGTCTATTTCTTTGGCTGCGGACTGTGGAAGTTTGTTCTGGATTTGATGGTTTATTGTATGTGTTATAGATAGGGTCATCGTGGACCTTTGGAAGGTTATTGACCTATTTTTGGATGATCGGAATCGGCTTCGAGGTCCGTTGTTAGACCTAATGTGAATGTATACTCTACACCATATCAGATATGCCTATTCAGCATAGCATCACTTATGGATGAGCCTTCGGGCCTACTGGGTGTTATTCTTGTCCTCGTCTATTTCATGTGTTACTCTTTTATGCTATGTAGGTTGTGAGATGGCTTGATTATTCACACGTGTATTGTGATCCTGTGTAGCGAGCAGTTTATATGAGCGAGATGGCTCTCGAGCTGTTAATTTGTTTATTGAACCTTAGTCGTGCTTGGCCTTTTGTAGAGCATGATTTTATCCGTCTCCCCAGGGTTATATTTATATGCTTGGCGTGCTTGTGGTTGATATACTCATGTTTAGTGGATATGAGCATTTTGGCTCCATGAGTATTCCCTTACTGATTGTTATATATGGATTGGGTGGCAAGCCACCACGGGTATGATGTTTGTATTGGATTGTGCGCCGCAACGGTATCATGTGTGGATCAGTTTGGCCGCAACAGTGAGATGTTGGGTACAGTTCCTTGTACTTATTTTGTGTGTTTTTCTTCTCATCTGTGGGATAGATTCATAGCATTTGTTTGGTTTTTTTTCATTATGGGGGCTGGATAATTCTGTATTCGGGTTCGCTTTTGTTATTGGTCATATTCGAGTTATGGCTGGTGGGCTCATTGATGACGTCGTATGAGATTTTAGACGATTTTTTATGTGGCTTATTGCCTGAGTATTTTGTACTGGGTGAGACGAGGTTATTAGGCCTGGAATCAGCGTAATCGGATTGGTATAATGTATGTTGGAGGAGAATGTCACTAGTTAGTTCATAAAGCAGCAATGGTTCTTGTTGAGCGGAGGAACCCCATGATTTATTGTTTTGACGGGTGATTATCAGATTCTGGACATCTCTCTCGTATTGTAGTATTGTGAGGTTTGAAACAAGATTTTTATGTGACATGAAGTATGTCACCGGTACCGAGTTCGATAGTTTGCAGCTAGTGTTGTTAGAAGTTAGTGCTATGGGCATATAAATTATGCGGTGTGTCATAAGGTTATGACTTGGGGGTGCATGTATGTCTGGGTACAGCTTGTGGAGATTGATACATTGTAGGTAAGCAAGAATCGAACATTATAGGAAATTTCGGATGTTGGGATTTGGTCCTAAGGCTTGTGGGCTAAGGTAGCATGAAGGATCTTCGTCTGGGTTGAGATAATGTGCTCATATGGATTATGATGGAACGTCTATGTGCACGAGGAGTTATACAGTGATTTTGACAAGTTTGGAACGATTCTTGGCACGTTCCAGGATGAATGTATGTTTAAGTGAGGGAGAACGTAAAGATCTGACCGGTCATTTTGAGCTCTAGCATGTTCGGTGGTTTGAGACCTTGAGTAGCTTCACTTAATGTATTATAATTGCACGTGTAGTCGGATTTGAATTTCGGGAAGTTCGAAGTTAATTTAGAAGAAAATTCTCAAATCATAAACTTTAAGTTTGAACAGTTGACCAATATTTGAATTTTGAGTAAACTACCTCGGAATGGGGATTTAAAGGTTCCTATAAGGTCATAAGGTTTCGGACTTGGGCGCATGTTCGGATTAAGTATCGGATGGTCCGGGAGCGATTTGGTACTTATTATTGGAAGTTTGCATTTTGAAGGTTTTGAAATTTGCTAAGTTTGACTTGGAGTGTGCTTTGGTGTTATCGAACTTTAGGGCGATGTTCCGGGACCTTGGATAGGTTCGTTTTATTGATTGGAACTTGTGTGTGAAGTTTGGTCATGATCTAGTATGCTTAAGTGTGATTCAGACATGTTCAGCGAAGTTTGAAGGTTTGAAAGTTAAAAGAAGGATTTTGATCGTCGATTTATGGCTTTGATACTAGTTGTGGCGTTTCGAGCCTTTGGATAAGTTTGGATAAGGTATTGAGACTTGTTAGTATGATTGGACATGGTCCCGGGGGCCTCGGGTGTGATTCGAGGTGGTTTCAACAAATTCTCATTGTTTGGCTATCGATGGTTTCTGGTGTCAGGCGTGTGCTTCTCGATCGCGAAGGAGGTATCACAACTGCAAAGGGTTGTTGGAGCTGGTGAAGATTTTGTTCTTCGTGATCGCAAAAAGGGAGTTGCGATTGCTGAAGGTGGTCAGGTTCTTCTACGCACTCGTGTGGTAGGAGTCGCGAACTCGACGTGGTTGTGGGCTTGGCCTGGTTGGGAGAGTTCTTCTACGCGATCGCGTGAGGGGTATCGCAATCGCGAAAGAGGAAGTTGCTGAGGCTCGAAGATTTGAGCTCGTGTTTGCAGAACGGAGCTCGTGTTCACGTAGGCTTTGCTGTCCGTGCATCACGATTGCGAGAGGACCTCGCGTTCGCGAAGAAGGAATTTTGGGGCAAGGACAGCTTGGACTTCACGATCACGAGGGAACTTCCGTGATCGCGTAGAAGAAAGATCTGGGAAAAACATGAACTTAATATGGGACTTAGCTAATTTCTCTCATTTTTCACTTGGGTTGGCCAATTTTGGGAGCATTGATGTTTTTATCATCATTGTGAGTTCAATACATGAATTATAACATGAAAATTGGTAGAAATTGTGAGATTTTTGAAGAAAACTTAGATATGGTATTTTTGGATTTTGACCATGAAATTGGCCATGGAATTGGGAATAAATTATACATTTGAGTTCGTGGTACTGTGGGTAATGTTTATCTTCGAAAAATTTTGGAATTCAGGCACGTAGACCCCCGGGGTTGACTTTGTTGACTTTTCGTTTGGAGTTGGAAATTGTTATAAATTGTTAAGTTAAGATTTGTTTTCAGTATATTTTGATTAGTTTGCACGTTGTTTGACTAGTTTCGGATGGATTGACATTGGTTTGAGGAGTTAGAGAGATGTTGGAGTCGGTTATCGGGTTTCGGAGCAAGGTAAGTCTCCTGTCTAACCTTGTGAGGGGGAATTTGCCCATAGGTATTATATTTACTATGTGCTACATGTTGTGGGAGCTATGCACGAATGAGGTGACGAGTGTCTATGTATATGCTAGAATTTCTGATTAGGTCGGGGTAGATTAGACTCATTCCATTATTTAATTGTATTATTTGAGTTAGCTTTGCCTGTTTACATGCTTTAATTATCATATTTAGCCTGAGACTGGATTTGTATATTGTATCGAACCTTGCTACTTTAAGTACTTGACGAGCTACATGGTTAGTCATGGAACTTAGACTTTATTTTAAGGATTTACCCCGCGTCGTGCATATTTGTTCTAAAGCTTTTTAAATTTCATAACTCACATGTATATTCGTGAGTGGGGCTAGTGACCCGTCAACGTCTCCATTATTCCTATGGGATCGGGCCGAATGTCTCACCAGCATCCTTATGGGATCGGGTCGTTCGCCTCGGCATTATTATGATATGCATCTATGGTTTGTGCCGGTCGACCCTCGGCAGTGTACACGATTGTAGGATCGAGCTGTACACCTCAACAGGAGTATTATGGGATCGAGCTATATGCCATGGCAAGAAATCGTGCCATTACTCTTATGGGATCAGGCAGCTTGCCTCAGTAGAATCGTGCGAAATCTGTGATAAGAAGTCAGCGTACTTATGAATCTTCCTGATTTGAGATGTAACTTTTTATTCGGTATTGACCATTATATATACCATTTGATGAAGTATCCAGTATTTGAGAACTTCGTGTTTATTTTTCAGTTGAGGATCGTATTATGTACTTATCTGTTTCCACTATTTTTACTTGCCATGCTTCGTACCAGTCTACTTTTATTTACACTTCATTTATTGGACCACTAGCAAGTATCCATGTCGACCCCTCGTCACTACTTCTTCGGGGTTATGTTAGATACTTATTGAGTACGCGTTGATTTACATACTCGTACTACACTGATTGTGCATGTACCGAGACATGTACTTTTTGGTAGTTATTCGGGCACATAGGTGCAGTTGTTGAGGAGACTTTGTGATGAGCTGCTCTTTATGTTACGATCCACAGCACACGGTGTCTCTGGTCTGTCCATTTATTTTATTTTTTATTATATATTCTAGACAGATGTTATAATAATATTATACTTCCTAATGAATGCACATGGACTTATGACATCGGATTTTGGGGATTTAGATTTGCTCGTGGTTCTATTCTGTTATGATTTCAGGTTGATGTTTCTGCCACATTCAAATATTTAGAATATTAACACTTATATTCTTATGAAAACAAATGAACTTTCACTCTTTATTTCTTTAAGATTTCGAAATATATTTTGGATTTAGAATTGACGTATTAAATTAATTGTTGGCTTGCCTAACGGTAGCGTTAGGCGCCGTCACGGCATACGATAAATTTTGGGTCGTGACATAACTAAATTTTTTTAAAGTATACATATAATAAAAATTCAATATTTTGCAAACAAACTATTTAATAATGGTATGAGATAAACGTGTAACACACGACAAATAGACTAGTTAACATATAAGGCAGAGATTATCTATTATTTAAAGTTGGAGGAGGATGTTTCAGCTTGTTTTAAAAGTAAATTTGAGGGCTGTAATTTTTCACCCCATAATTTAATTACTTTAATATGACAATAAATAACTTTGTAATTTTATTATTATAGTATATAAAGTTCAATAATCGTACATGAATTTAACCTACAAGTATTAATTCACAGAAAATTTTATGGTTGTTTATAATAAAGAACGAATTATCATTGCTCATCCACATGACATGAATATATCACACTTGCACCCTATTTTCTCGAGCCCGGAATTTTTTTTCCCTAGATCAATATTTCTATCTAATTGGAATATATTTAAATAATATATTTATGTAATTTTCTGAATTTCAAACCATCAGTTATTGGACATATATATTGTTGAAATACAGGGACAGGGAAGTGACGGTTGGAGTTTGATCATATCCAGTCAAAGTCCTACTAAGTGATGTATTAGTTATTTTTCCTATTCCAACTATCAAAATCTCATCATACTCAGAAGTTACTAAAAAAGAGTTTAGCGGGGCCTTGATTTAGACATATTAGTGTTTCAAAATTTCATCCAAATATGGAATCTAAAATCTAATTAAGATTTAGTAAATATCAAGAAGTTTATGAACATATCTATCCAGATCAGTGTCGTTGTATAAGTAACACCACAACGGCAAATTTCATTTTGTCTTTCAAGAGAAAATCAATCATTTGCTTCATGGAATGAAGTGTGAGTTCTTTTCTTCTCTTTTTTCTTTTTGTCTTTCTTTATTTTTTATTTCTGTCTTTCTTTTTTTCTTTTTCTTTTGTATGTTGCTTTTATTCTGTTCATAGAAAATTAATTAGTTTTTTTCTGTATGTGTTTTTATGATCTATTGAAAGATGATAGAGTTACATGATATAGAATGTGCAAATCCAAAATTCAAGTGATATTAAAAGAGTGACATAATCGAAGTCAGTTTGATTATATCTGAAATTAATGAACAATCAGTTGTTGTCTGTGGAAATTCCGTTTTCTTTTTTCCTGTTAAACACACTAATTCTTAGACATGCTTAATTAGATAATTGTTTATATATATCTTGCTGCACAGATGGTTTCATTTCCTTGTTTTACCGATTGAATGTGTTTTATTCTTTTAATGGTTTGAGAATGATTTTATCATTTCCTTTTTGTTGATATTAAGCAAAAAAGAATAAAATTGTTCGTTTTAAAATAAAGAACACTTTTAGATCGCATACCATTTCAATTAATGTTAATCTCGTGATTAATGAACTTGTTCATGCAGGAACTTTTCTTATTATCCACTGAGTAAACATGGCTGAACCTCCAAATGGTGACCACAATTCTGGTGACAATTATTTTTATAATTATGGAACTCAAGGTTTTTCGTCTACTATGCCATTGGATAATCTATTTGATTTTGCTGAAGATGTAGACATGTCAGAATTATTTGATCTTCTTGAATACCAGCCACCCACCAACAATATTCCTAGCAGTTTAATGGAAAATGATGTTCCAAATCATCAGAATCCAATAGAAATTGGTGCTCCAAGTGATCATCCAAATACCCTTGAAGAGCAAGATGACTATTCATTGTCTTATATTTTTTCTTTGGGAACAAAGAATGTTTCCTTGCTGCAAGAGGAGGGAGGAGAAATCACAAGTAATGGTGATGGGAAAGAGCAAGAAAACCCTAAAACCAATGACTTGATCATCAGCCAACCAATGCCAAAAGAACCAATTTTGGAGGAGCAAGAAAACCCTAAAACCAATGCCATGATCCTCCAACGACCTATGCCAGGAACTCCAATTTTGGAGGAGCAAGAAAGCCCTACGACTAATGACTTGATCACCAACCAACCAATCCCAAAAGAACCAATTTTGGAGGAGCAAGAAAACCCAAAAACCAATGACCCGATGACCAACCAACCTATGCCAAAAGTTCCAACTTTGGAGGAGCAAGAAAGCCCTAAAACCATTGACTTGATCACCAACCAACCTGTGCCAAAAACTCCAATTTTGGAGGACCAAGAAAACCCTAATACCAATGACTTGATCACCAACCAACCTATGCCAAGAATTCCAACTTTGGAGGAGCAAGAAAACCCTGAGAACAATGACATGGTCCTCCAACAACATATGCCAACAGTCCCATATTTGAAGGAGAAAGAAAGTGATGACTTCATTACAAGTAGAAGGGAGTTCCTCCAACAACAGATACCAACAATTCCATGTTTGTTGACGGAGAAAGAAAGGGACTTCATTACAAGTAGGAGGGAGCAAGAAAACTCAAAAACCATCCTCCATCCTCCTATGCCAAAAATTATATGTTTGGAGGAATCAGAAAGAGAATCCATGAAGCCAAAGCTGACCACAGATCATCCTTATGGAATTTCAACAAGTACTAGGAAGGAGCAAGAAAACCCTAAAACCAATGGCCTGATACTCCAACAACCGATGCCAACAATTCCATGTTTGTTGAAGGCGAAAGAAAGAAACTTCATGAATTCAAAATACACCATTGATCATCCTTTAGGGACAAGTACTAGGAGGGAGCAAGAAAACCCTAAAACCAATGACATGATCCTCAACCCACCTATGGCAGCGATTCCAGTTTCGGAGAAGAAAGATAGTGACTTCTTGCGGCCAAAGATGACCAATATTGATCCTTTTAGGATCAGTAGTTGGAGAGAGCAACAAACCCCTAAAACCAATGACTTGATCCTCAACACAACTTCGCCAAGATTTCCAATTTTGGAGAAGAAAAAGAGTGAGCACATGAAGTCAAAGTTGATCACTAATTCTCCTTATGGAATTTCAACGAGGAGGGAAGGAAAATATAACCTGCTGGGAATTGGCACTGGAAGAACGACATGGAATACTTACTTTGGGTCTCGCATAATTCATAAAGAAGATGAGAGCCGCTATGGAGTTTTGAATTCCTTTGACAACCAGCTTCAGGTTGAATTGCCACAAAAGACAAGGTGAATTTTCTTAACCCTTTAATTTCCAAAATATAATATTTATGTGCCAACATCTTATATTCTAATTTGAGATGTTCATAAGTAATTTTAATTTTGAGGTATGACAATTGTAGAAGTCAAAATGATGGACATTCACTAGTACATTGTACATTACATATAATATATTTATACATTTAAAAAACTACTCAACTAAATAAGCAATTTGTTCTTCTCATTTTGGCTTGTTGCTATAGCAGTTCCAGTGGCGGTCCTACAAGAAGATCACCTAATCAGACAAGCTCAAGGTACCAACCATTTGGGAGACAAATTTCAAATGACCAAGGATCAAACAGGCATGTTTCTGTCTCTTTTATCCTCCAAAACTAGCTTCCCTTTTCATTAATGTGTTGATTTGTAAATTACATGATTTATAATATTGTATCTGCCATGTTTCAACGAGAGCTAAAAATCATACCATTAGTAAACTTATTATATACGTACATTTTTTCACCGTCGTATATAATTTTAGTATATGCAATCATAGAAGTCTACATACGACACCAAATATTTTGAGTGATCATTTTATACTCGTACTTTCTCTTAAATATGTTGGTTATATTCCGTCGTCCGGGACTTGCATTTTTAGTAGTGATTGTGAGCCCTATTGATTCAAAACATACACATGAATTTCAAGAACAATGCTCAATATAACCTAGTCTCATTTTGTTTTTCATTTGTTAGGTTTTCTCAAAGCAGTTCAGAGTCAACCTTCAATAGATCACAAGCTGCAGACGGGAGCGTCATCTGTGATATTTCTAAGCTATGGAAACAGCAGCGCAGGGAGATTCAAAGAAAGACAGGTACTATACTTCCTTACTTTATGGTGTGGTGGTTGTGACGGATTGACGGAAGTTATTTTGTAAGAAAATATTTTTCACGAGAAGATAAATATTTTTGGTGTTCTTGGTCTCACAAGTGTCATCTTTCAAGGAAATGGTTTCATAAAAAAGAAGAAATGACTTCCCTCCACTTATGAATGGAAGTCATTTTCTTACTAGTATCCTAATTTTTATCTTACATCACTTGCTCTATTAATTAGCAGTTAGACCTTTTATTATCTTTAATAATAAAATATGTTATCAAAACCTTCAATTTGCTAATATAATTGCATGAAACTTTAATAGGAGTATATATTTTTTCCGAATATATTTTTCATTCACCAATCAAATATGAGAAGATGTTTTCCAGAAAAATATTTCATGGGATGCATTATCTAGAAAAACATACTCCATGGAGAATGACTTCCCTCCTACCGAACACACTCTATGTTCCATTGGATGGAAGTTATTCCTTTATTTTGCTTTACTTTGTTTCCTTTATTTTATCCAAATCAAATTTTTTACACTATTTACATATATTGTTATTTTTTTTATCTATAGGAATTGCTAGTTATTATGCTGGCTCCTCCAATATTCATAGACAAATCTGGAACAACCTGCGACAGAGATCCCTCTCCCCTCAAGTTGCTGAAATTGAGAAGAGAAACTCTAACGGAGAAGATTTGATTGGAGGAAGAAGTTCAATAAAGGATAACCATTCAATGCTGCAGAACCTAGCAAATCAAAACTTCCAACATTCCCCTGCTAATAGTCATGCGATCGTTACCAACCAGGTAATACTGCTCATCTGTTTTAGAATTATGTAATGTCAAAAGTGGGTGATGTTCACTAGACCATTCGAATACTCGAAGAGTATAACTTCTACATATTGGATAGTATAAAAGAACTTACACTACTAGGTTATTTAAAAAATAATAAGAGATAATTGGCTATAATGAATTACTTGAAAAATAAGATTTGAAAGCCAAAATATTATTTTTTTTTTTATCGCAAATCTTTTATATGCCTTGTAAAACATTTTAACTTCTTAATTGTTATGATCTATAGTACTTTTTACATAGTTTTCAAATATGTAAATTTTATTTTAAAACTTTTAAAGATTTTATGTCTGAATTTTTTTGTCAAAACTAAAAAATTTGACTCTCGAAATCCGAACTTTACCACATAAATTGGGATAAAGGGAGCAGTAATTTCTTCTCCGCTAGACCTAATCTTAAACAATAACTTTCTAGACAATTGACCTAAGATGTGTTGCAACACATCTTGACCCCTAGTACTTTTACAATAATATCAAATAGTAACAAATACTCTGTCTAAAGAACCGCAGCTTTAATGATGGAAACTAACTTTCAATCTTTTGTTGGGTCAAAAGATCAATTCAGGCATTGTAGGTGGACAAAACATGACCAATCAAGGCACAAGTTATTATTCTACTGAAAGCAGTCAAAGCTGGGGTTATGCACAAGGGATTTCATTGGGAAATGAATATGGAGCTCAACTACAGCAGGGGGGATATTATGCAATGGAGACGGGAAATGAAATTATGGGTGCACAGTATTCAGGATTTCAAGCAATGGGAAATGAAATAATGGATTTACAGTCTCCAGGATTTCAAGCGATGAGAAATGAAATAACGGATATTCAGTATTCAGAGGTTCAAGCAACGGGAAATGGAATAATGAATGTACAGTATTCAGGGTTTCAAGCAACGGGAAATGAAATAACGAATTTACAGTCTTCAGGGTTTCAAGCAATGAGAAATAAAATAATGGATGTTCAATATTCAGGGGTTCAAGCAACGGGAAATGGAATAATGGATGTTCAGTATCCAGGGTTTCAAGCAACGGGAAATGAAATAACGAATGTGCAGCATTCAGGAGTTCAAGCAATGGAAAATGGAATAATGGATGTACAGTATTCAGGGTATACACAAGGGATTTCAGTGCCTCAAAGCTTCAACCCAGAAGAGACTCACTTCGATGTAATCAACTGGCAATTTGGAGACGAATCACAAGGAAACATATAGGTCATCTATCTTGAAGTCCACAGTCCGAGGGATTTAGCCTTAAGATTAGAGTATACAATCAGGTAGCACATATGTGCTCGAGTTTTATTTATGGTGCATGGGTAATATTTTGAGTCGAAGCTTTGTGTCGGCGAGTTAGGACTTGGCGGTCTTCTTTTAAGGAACTTCAATATAATACTCATTATGGATCAATTTTTGTTTTCACATTGTTTTCATTACAAAAATATACGACATTCACCAGGATATATGCTTTTCTCATATGCATATACAAACACATGAGGCACTGTAGAAACAATTTATTTCATCCACTCACGTTACTTCAAAAGGATATACTCGTTTAAATAGGATAGGAGATACAACGAAGAGATGGATATCATAGAGTTTGTGATATGGCACAACTCTTACAGAAGCTACCTGAAAGAGTTTGTCGTGTGAAAAGTTCTAGTGTACTGATCTGATCACGCCCAACTACGCCTCTTAAGAGGTTTAGCGGTCGTTGCAAATATAATTCGGTTTACAAGTCCAGAGTCGAATCTCACGGAAAACTTAGGTTTAGCTACACCTGTTTACTAATACTAAAAACACAAGCTCGAACTATTTCTAAGTTATAAATATTAAGATTATGTTTTCTAACTAATTAAATAACTAACTAAAGTAGTGAATTAATAAATAGGGACACTAAGGGTTGGAGAAAAGATTAAGGAGGTCTAGAGTTATGATTTCCCCAATTGTCGGAATCATTCCCTCTACGTCATCCATAATTTCGCCTAAGTATTCTCTACCGATTGTGTGTATTTTGGGTGTCGTAGTTCTCTCTCGAGCAACTACCACAATTTACTAGACGTTTTCTCTCGAACTACGCTAGCTGGCGCTAATTCATCGCTCACTATGATTGTACCAAGGTTTCGTTATCTCGAATCCCGCCTTTAAACCCTCCGTATTGATCTCTCACATACATTAAGAGTGATGTTGTTCAACAACTACCTAAATATATACCATCTCTCAAGAAATACACACTAAATAGGCACAATTAATTCATGGCCATTCAATCAACAGCAATAAACACATAGTTGAACAAGTAGAGAAATCCAAAGGCTAAATTATATTAAACGTAATTAAATGTCATCCTCCAAGAGGTTCCATCAAACCATAGATGAGAAAATTTAGCTACTCATAACCATACTAACAATCATTAATTGAAAGCATTAAAATACAGAGCAAGGAAGAGTGAAAGAGACAACTCTTGTGATTTATTGCTTCCAAATGTTCTCGTAGCCATTTGTCTCCCCAATCATGTCTCCCCCCCCCCCCCC
>MCJB01000092.1:28105-80888 GCA_002018475.1 Nicotiana obtusifolia
CCCTCCCTCTCCTAGAAATAGGTTTAGAACCCCTTTTATGGATGTTGGGAGCGTGTAGGATCGAAACGACAAAGCCATAGCCGAATTAGGACGAAATCCGCCCTTAGTCGTCTTGCTTGGGGCCTGGCGCCAACCAGGACCCCCAAATTTTTTCACTTCTGTGCTATTCTGCCTTTGGCGTTTTGGTTGGTGCCTAGCACCAACCTGGGCACCAAAATCATACTCCCTCCAAATTCTTCTGTTTTTACTTCATTTTGCATGCAAGCTTGCCAAATCACTTCAAATTGACTCCTACACATATAAACACCATTATTAAGCTCGAGTCATAAATATTTATACCAAAGTTAACAAGATTGAGGTATAATGCAAGGCAAAGTACATGCGAAAACATAAATTTTAGCCTAACATCATGTATAGCTGCTGAAGTGGCTGAATCAAATGTTGGATTGATTCAACATCGAATTCCAGATCTCCATAGATGACTAATAGTAGGACCTGCATTTTTCTAAAAGAAACATAGAATACAAAATAAATAATTCACCAACGTTATGAAAAGCGCAGGTGACACATGCAATCGATACACTGAACATCAACTCAACTTGGCAAAGAAAAAAAGAAAAACGCAAGTACATTATTAATGATCTCTATTTCTGGCACAAATGACCGCTTTCTTGGAACTAATAAGTAGTTAAGTACATACGCGACCAAGACAAAAGAAATTACCTTTTTTTGGGGTCATTATATAAGCCAATGAAGTTTGGGTTTACATAATTAATAATAAGGATTAAATGCATATGTAAAGGTATTTACATGCGTATATATGACAAATACTTACATGCACTAGGAGTTTATAGAAAAGGCAACCTGATGTACCAAGCTTCCTCCTCGAAAGGGCCAGACCATAAGAGTCTATTGCAGATGTTTATACCAACTAAATAATTAATCGTAAAAATTAACAAATCAAAGTGAATGTATATTGCTTAACCATAGTTAGGTGTTAATAGTGTAGTTATAAGACATATAGTTTTTATTCATTGGCTTGGTATAAATATCCGATGCGGATAAGTTTTTACTATGTGGGTCTCTACTGCTTGAAATAAATCTACATAATTTACTCCGTAGTATGTAGTTGATTATCGATTAGGTTTTGGGGAAGCTTTTAGTTAAAATTAAGTCCATCAAGATGAGGTTTAAATAGTAGGGTCATTATAGGTATATGGAGTTGAAAAGACAAAGTAAAAGGAAAAGAACGTCGTGCTAAATAAGGTAGAATTAACTTCCTCAAAAGTATATGGAATAAGAATAGTACTGCAATTGTTCATCCCAATACCGCATATGAATAGCCCTACTTTAAACATATTTAGTTATTTACAAATAAAATCCAAACGGAAGTTTCAAATAAGATACTAACTGAATCAGCAAATTGTGAATGTATCTATGAGTATTTCGCTTTGTGATAATAGCTTATTTGCCAAGCCTTTTGAATGTTAGAAGCACTTTTTTTCCCATTCAATAAGTACTTTTTTTTTTTAGGATTTGAGCTGCTCGTTCCGCAGAAAAGACTTTTGAGCAATAACAGAAATAATTGTTTTAACTATTGGAAGAAGCTATAAATTTGTACTTTTTCAAAAGAGCAAGAGCAAAAAGTTTATTTTTAAATTTATTTTTTCAAGACAAAATATACAGGGAAGTCAATTGAGTCGTCAAAGAGCTACCCCTCATTAATTTTGTTGTTTTACAACACAGGGAGATGAATTGGGCCGGTACAGATTTTTGCGAACCACTAAATACCTAACTTTTGCTAAGCTATAACACTAACTGATGGGACTGGTTCTGTAGTTGTTCCTTGTTTGTTGACTACAAGTAATAGTAATCGAAATAAATATAAAACACAATAATTTTACAAAAAACAACTCAACTCAAAAAGTATAAAAAATTACGCCCCACACCCCGTGAGATTTTAACTAACACTCCACTAAAATAATATGCCAAATTCATATTGCACTTGTACCCCCAAGAGATTACCCACGATCCCTTCACATCCGATTGTTGCTAATTTTCATGAGTCAAATTCACGTGACTGCCATCCGGCACACTATTCGATTCGAACGACCAAAGTCATATGTAAAATTACAACCACATGCATGAAAATCAAATATAACTATGAAACCCATTTGAAAATATTATATATGTTTACATCAAGTCATAGGACATTTTTAAATCCAAAACCATACATGAAAGTCTTTCATAAAAATAATAAAATCAAATAAATAATATCTTTTTATATATCTCGTGCATAATTTTGTTACGACAATGCAACACAATTATCTATGGAGCCTCTGTACTAAAGAATAAAATTAAACATTTGGGCTAATTATCGATTAAAAGAAAGTAAGAACATTATGCCAACTACCAAAAATTAATAAAGTGGTGCCTCACTATGTACCACACAAAGAGAGTCATTCAAGCCTTGTCTACAAATTACTTGTCACACCTTATCGTGATGTAATGACTCGACCGGTCGTTTTGAGTTCTAGCATTTCGTTATGGGATTTAAGACCTTGAGTGGCTTCATATGATGTATAATGGCGTGTGCGTATGATTAGTTTTGATTTTTAAAAGGATCGTGATTGGTTTGGAAGAATGATTCTCGTTTACAATCTTCAGGGTTTCAAGCAATGGGAAATGAAACAATGGATGTTCAGTATTCAGGGGATCAAGAAACGGGAAATGGAATAATGAATGTTCAGTATCGAGGGTTTCAAGCATCGGGAAACGAAATAACGGATGTGCAGCATTCAGGAGTTCAAGCAACGGGAAATGAAATAATGGATGTACAGTATTCAAGGTATGCACAAGGGATTTCAGTGCCTAAAAGCTTCAGCCCAGAAGAGACTCACTTCGATGTAACCAACTGGCAATTTAGAAGCACTTTTTCCTCGTTCTATAAGTACTTTTTTTTTTTAGGATTTGAGGTGCTCGTTCCGCAGAAAAGACTTTTGAGCAATAACAGAAATAATTATTTTTACTGTTGGAAGAAGCTATAAATTTGTACTTTTTCAAAAGGGCAAGAGCAAAAAGTTTATTTTTAAATTTATTTTTTCAAGGCAGAATATACAGGGAAGTGAATTGAGTCGTCAAAGAGCTACCCCTCATTAATTTTGTTGTTTTACAACACAGGGAGATGAATTGGGCCGGTACAGATTTTTGCGAACCACTAAATACCTAACTTTTGCTAAGCTATAACACTAACTGATGGGACTGGTTCTGTAGTTGTTCCTTGTTTGTTGACTACAAGTAATAGTAATCGAAATAAATATAAAACACAATAATTTTACAAAAAACAACTCAACTCAAAAAGTATAAAAAATTACGCCCCACACCCCGTGAGATTTTAACTAACACTCCACTAAAATAATATGCCAAATTCATATTGCACTTGTACCCCCAAGAGATTACCCACGATCCCTTCACATCCGATTGTTGCTAATTTTCATGAGTCAAATTCACGTGACTGCCATCCGGCACACTATTCGATTTGAACGACCAAAGTCATATTTAAAATTACAACCACATGCATGAAAATCAAATATAACTATGAAACCCATTTGAAAATATTATATATGTTTACATCAAGTCATAGGACATTTTTAAATCCAAAACCATACATGAAAGTCTTTCATAAAAATAATAAAATCAAATAAATAATATCTTTTTATATATCTCGTGCATAATTTTGTTACGACAATGCAACACAATTATCTATGGAGCCTCTGTACTAAAGAATAAAATTAAACATTTGGGCTAATTATCGATTAAAAGAAAGTAAGAACATTATGCCAACTACCAAAAATTAATAAAGTGGTGCCTCACTATGTACCACACAAAGAGAGTCATTCAAGCCTTGTCTACAAATTACTTGTCACACCTTATCGTGATGTAATGACTCGACCGGTCGTTTTGAGTTCTAGCATTTCGTTATGGGATTTAAGACCTTGAGTGGCTTCATATGATGTATAATGGCGTGTGCGTATGATTAGTTTTGATTTTTAAAAGGATCGTGATTGGTTTGGAAGAATGATTCTCGTTTACAATCTTCAGGGTTTCAAGCAATGGGAAATGAAACAATGGATGTTCAGTATTCAGGGGATCAAGAAACGGGAAATGGAATAATGAATGTTCAGTATCGAGGGTTTCAAGCATCGGGAAACGAAATAACGGATGTGCAGCATTCAGGAGTTCAAGCAACGGGAAATGAAATAATGGATGTACAGTATTCAAGGTATGCACAAGGGATTTCAGTGCCTAAAAGCTTCAGCCCAGAAGAGACTCACTTCGATGTAACCAACTGGCAATTTAGAAGCACTTTTTCCTCGTTCTATAAGTACTTTTTTTTTTTAGGATTTGAGGTGCTCGTTCCGCAGAAAAGACTTTTGAGCAATAACAGAAATAATTATTTTTACTGTTGGAAGAAGCTATAAATTTGTACTTTTTCAAAAGGGCAAGAGCAAAAAGTTTATTTTTAAATTTATTTTTTCAAGGCAGAATATACAGGGAAGTGAATTGAGTCGTCAAAGAGCTACCCCTCATTAATTTTGTTGTTTTACAACACAGGGAGATGAATTGGGCCGGTACAGATTTTTGCGAACTACTAAATACCTAACTTTTGCTTAGCTATAACACTAACTGATGGGACTGGTTCTGTAGTTATTCCTTGTTTGTTGACTACAAGTAATAGTAATCGAAACAAATATAAAACACAATAATTTAACAAAAAACCACTCAACTCAAAAAGTATAAAAAATTACGCCCCACACCCCGTGAGATTTTAACTAACACTCCACTAAAATAATATACCAAATTCATATTGCACTTGTACCCCCAAGAGATTACCCACGATCCCTTCACATCCGGTTGTTGTTAATTTTCATGAGTCAAATTCACATGACTGGCATCTGGCACACTATTCGATTCGAACGACCAAAGTCATATGTAAAATTCCAACCACATGCATGAAAATCAAATATAACTATGAAACCCATTGAAAATATTATATATGTTTACATCAAGTCATAGGACATTTTTAAATCCAAAACCATACATGAAAGTCTTTCATAAAAATAATAAAATCAATAAATAATATCTTTTAATATATCTCGTGCATAATTTTGTTACTATAATGCAACACAATTATCTATGGAGCCTCCGCACTAAAGAATAAAATTAAATATTCGGGGTAATTCTCGATTAAAAGAAAGTAAGAACATTATGCCAACTACCACAAATTAATAAAGTGGTGCCTCACTATGTACCTCGCAAAGAGAGTCATTCAAGCCTTGTCTACAAATTACGTGTCACACCTTATCATGGTGTAATGACTCGACCGGTCGTTTTGAGTTCTAGCATTTCGTTATGGGATTTAAGACCTTGAGTGGCTTCATATGATGTATTATGGCGTGCGCGTAAAGGCTCGGGGTTGGTTTGGAACAATGATTATCGTTTACAGTCTTCAGGGTTTCAAGCAATGGTAAATGAAACAATGGATGTTCAGTATTCAGGGGTTCAAGCAACGGGAAACGGAATAATGAATGTTCAGTATCCAGGGTTTTTCAAGCATTGGAAAATGAAATAACGGATGTGAAGCATTCAGGAGTTCAAGCAACGGAAAATGAAATAATGGATGTACAGTGTTCAGGGTATGCACAAGGGATTTCAGTGCCTAAAAGCTTCAGCCTAGAAGAAACGCACTTCGATGTAACCAACTTAGAAGCACTTTTTTCCCCATTCAATAAGTACTTATTTTTTAGGATTTGAGGTGCTCGTTCCGTAGAAAAGACTTTTGAGCAATAACAGAAATAATTACTTTTACTGTTGGAAGAAGCAATAAATTTGTACTTTTTCAAAACGGCAAGAGCAAAAAGTTTTTTTAAAATTTATTTTTTCAAGGCAGAATATACAGGAAAGTGAATTGAGTCGTCAAAGAGCTACCCCTCATTAATTTTGTTGTTTTACAACACAGGGAGATGAATTGGGCCGGTAGAGATTTTTGCGAACTACTAAATACCTAACTTTTGCTTAGCTATAACACTAACTGATGGGACTGGTTCTGTAGTTGTTCCTTGTTTGTTGACTACAAGTAATAGTAATCGAAATAAATATAAAACACAATAAATTTTACAAAAAATCACTCAACTCAAAAAGTATAAAAAATTACGCCCCACACCCCGTGAGATTTTAACTAACACTCCACTAAAATAATATGCCAAATTCATATTGCACTTGTACCCCCAAGAGATTACCTACGTTCCCTTCACATCCGGTTGTTGTTAATATTCATGAGTCAAATTCGCGTGACTGCCATCCGGCACACTATTCTATTCGAACGACCAAAGTCATATGTGAAATTCCAACCACATGCATGAAAATCAAATATAACTATGAAACCCATTTGAAAATATTATATATGTTTACATCAAGTCATAGGACATTTTTAAATCCAAAACCATACATGAAAGTCTTTCATAAAAATAATAAAATCAAATAAATAATATCTTTTTATATATCTCGTGCATAATTTTGTTACTATAATGCAACACAATTATCTATGGAGCCTCCGTACTAAAGAATAAAATTAAACATTTGGGGTAGTTCTCGATTAAAAGAAAGTAAGAACATTATGCCAACTACCATAAATTAATAAAGTGGTGCCTCACTATGTACCTCGCAAAGAGAGTCATTCAAGCCTTGTCTACAAATTACGTGTCACATCTTATCGTGATGTAATGACTCGACCGGTCGTTTTGAGTTCTAGAATTTCGTTATGGGATTTAAGACCTTGAGTGGCTTCATATGATATATTATGGCGTGCGTGTATGATTAGTTTTGACTTTTAAAAGGATCGGGATTGGTTTGGAAGAATGATTCTCGTTATAGAAGTTTTAATTTGGAAGAGTTGACAAACATTTAACTTTTGAGTAAACGATGTTGGAATCGAAATTTGATGGTTTCAGTAGGTTGTATGGTGATTTTGGACTTAGGCATATGTTCGGATTTGAATTTGATGTTCCTAGAAGGTTTTGGCTCTATTTATTGAAAGTTAGCAATTTCAATAATTGAAGAGTTTATACGTTTAACCGGAAGTGGACTTTGATGTTGTCGGACTCCTATTATGGTTTAATAACTTGGATATATTCATTTAATTAATTGGAACTTCTGTATTAAGTTTGATTGTGATACGGAATATCTAAGTGTGATTCGGACGTGTTCTGTTGTTGCACTATTTGAAAATTAAGAGAATGATTTGACTTTCGATTCTTGATTGTTATTTTTGATATTTCTAACCTTTGAATAAGTCTCAATAATGAATTCGGACTTGTTGGTATGTTTGGATGGGGTCCTGAGGAGCTTGAGTGAGTTTCGGGGTGGTTTCAGACCATTTTCCTTGAGCTTTCAGCAGTTAAGTTGTTGGTGTGCAACAATGCTTTACGATCGGGGAGTAGAGGCTGGCAATCAAGGAGAAGGATCAGTTGTTCGTGGGAGGCTGGGCACGATCGGATAGTTGTGTGAGGATGGCCTTCGCGTTCGCATGGGTGATCTCACATTCTCGTAGAGACGAAGCAAGTTGGGGACCTTCGCGTTCGCGAAGGGTAGCTCGCGAATGTGGAGGGTGGACTGTTGGTTGTTGCGATTGTGAGGCTTCAGACGCGATCGCGTAGTATGATTTGAGAGTAGTGGTATTTTGTGCTTCGCGATCGTGAAGCTTTGGACAACAATCACGAAGGTTGATCCCTAGGCAGTTTATATGTTTGGGATTTTGGGATTTCTTTGCTCATTTTCTCATATTTTGAGGCCTAGACTTCAGCTTAGAGTGATTATTGAGGAGATTTTGCTACAATTTTGGGAGTAAGTAATTCCCACTCAATTTTGATTATATATTACGATTACCTACAAATTTCTACACAAAAATCTATGAATTGTGGAGAAAAAATTGGGTTTTTGTCCTAAACTTTACAAAGTAAATAATTGAAATTTAAATCTCGATTTGGAGGCTGATTTGGATAAAACTTATGTATTTCGGGTCGTAATTGAGTGGGTAACCGGAATTTGTGAGTTATGTCAGGTTCCAGAAAGCGAATCCAGGTTGAGTTTTTGGTTGACTTCTTGAAAATTGTAATGATTGGATCTTTTTTTATATGAAATAACTTTCCCTTGCATTATTTAACCCGCTTTTTTGATATTTTGCTAGGTTTGAGCCATTGGGAGGTCATTTTGAAAAGGAAGTTGAGGTAAATATTTTACCTAGTTTTGGCTTGAGGGACTTTTTCTTACATTGATGATATTGGCTACGTGCTGGGGTGATGCACATGCGAGTGATGAGCATATGTGCATTCACCGGGTTTATCCATGCTCGAGGTAGTCTTTAGGCTATATCATGCCTGGCTTTGGATACTGTGCTTTTTACTATCATGCTTTATGTGTTTGTATGACTACCCGAACTCCTAAAATCTTGCTAGAGATCATGTGTAAATTTTGATTTTCTGTTTGAATATGATACTCGTTATTGTATGGCGTACAACCTAATCTGAGCTGTAGTCATACACTTCGCACATGGATATACCTTAGCATACTATTTTTTTCAGTCCATGAGTATGTGATTTGATATGCGTTGTTCGTATACATGTATTCATGTATACACTTCCTGTGAGATGGAATGGACTGACAACACGTGATTGGTACGTGTGGGTTGAGTTATTGTAACGACCTCACATGTCATATTGTGTAATTGCGCGCCATTTCTTATTTTGATGCTTCACACATGTCTGTTTATGATTTTATGACTTACAGGGTTGATTAGTTCCATTCCGGGAAGATCCCGGTTGACTTAGACCCTTTGATTCTTGACTTAGAAGCTTAAGTTAGAAATGTTGACCAAACTTTGACTTTTGTAAAAACAACCTCGGAATAATATTTTGATGGCTACGATAGCTTCGTATCGTGATTTTGGACTTGGGCGTATCCCATAATTAAATCGGATATCCGTAGGTTGATTTCTATTGTTTTGCCGAAATTTGGCAATTTGAGGATGAAAAGCTTGACCGTAGGTTGACTTTTAGCTATCGAGTTCGGAATTTAATTTTGGAACTTGGAATAGGTTCGTTATGCTATTTAAGACTTGTCTGCCAAATTTGGTATCATTTGGAGTTGAATTGATAGAATTCGGACGCTTAGTTGCTCTTCTAGTAGTTCTTGAACTTTACTTTGAAATTCATGTGTTTTAGAGTTTGATTCGTAGTTCTAGATGATATTTTTGTGTTTTGATCGCGCTAGGGAGTTCGTATGATATTTTTAGACTTGTGTGGATGTTTGGTTTGGAGCCCCGAGGGCTCGGGTGAGTTTTAGAATGTTTTTGACTGAAAAACAAGATCTAGTGTGCAATAGCCTCTGGTGTCGCATTTGCGAACACCAGGCTTGCAATTGCAAGCTTAACAGGGGGCCTCAGGTATCGCAATTGCGATACCTGGCTCACAATTGTGAAGTATCTCAGGCTGACAATGGTCGTATTTTGCGAGGAATTTCTCAATTGCGAACCCATGTCGCAATTGCAATATCTGCAGCTGATCAAAAGGGTTGGGAGACGGGATTTCTCAACATATTCTCTCATTTTAGAACCCTAGACTCGGTAGGAGGCACTTTAGAGAGGGGATAATTTACAAACTTTGGGTAAGTGATAATAATCTATTTCCAACTATATCTCATTAATATATCTTAAATTTTAACATCAAAATCATGTGAATCAAATTGAAAATTTGTGAAACTTTGTCAAATTTTTGACAAACAAGAATTTGAGTTTTGAGAGTCGATTTGGACTCGGATTTTGAAACTAATCATATATATATATATATATATATATATATAGACTCGTGGGGTAATGGGTAGTTGAAATCTACCTTTGGACCCGAGTTTTGACCGGGGGGGCCCCGGGTTAACTTTTTAGGAAAAGTGTAAAGATCATAGACTTATCTTTTATAATTGTTTTTCCTTGCATTGTTTGATGATATTAAGTCAATTTTGGTTAGATTTGAGCCGTGTGGAGGCGAATTTTAGGGGAAAAGCTATTTTTGAAGGTTGAGTTGGCCTAGTTGAGGTAAGTATCTTGCCTAACTTTGTTGGGAGAACTACCCCTAGGATTTGGATTGATTGTGTCATTCATGCTACGTGAAAGTCGTGTATGCAAGGTGACGAGTGGTATATGGGTTATATATGATTTTTTACCGGTTTAGGCTACTTAGATTCTTTCCATGCTTTAATTGAATTATCATATCATATTCTAAATTTTCGCAGTCAATTTACTATTACTTGCATTGGTATATCCTTACATACCTTAAATGACTTTGTTAACACTTGTTCCGCATCTTACTTGATGTTTTGATCTTATGCTTTAGTTGAACTTGTTCCCTCTTTCATTGTTACATATTATCTCTTCCATTGTTGATTACCATTATTTGAAGTCATTGTTACATGTTGTCTCTTCGATTGTTGATTTATCATTATTTGAAGCTATTATTACATGTTATCTCTTTCATTGTTGATTATCATTATTTAAAGTCATTGTTACATGTTTTCTCTTTTATTATTGATTATCATTATTTGAAGTCATTATTACATGTTATCTCTTTCATTGTTGATTATCCTTATTTGAAGTCATCGGTATATGTTATCTCTTCCATTGTGAGTTATTCTTATGTAGTATCGTGGTTACACATTATCTTTCTCATTGTTGAGTTATTGGTCTTGAAGTTGTGAAATCCGTTATCACATTGGGGCGAAGTGTTAATTTTTGAGATATCTTTCTTTTTGAGAAATTTTACATTCATTTTTATTGTTGATATTCTTGTGCACATTGCAGTCGAGCCATGTGCTATTGTTGTGGCAATATAGATATTATTTATAATTGGTACGTTGTGACATATGGGCACATGTGGTGTGAGTTGTTATTGTAATGTGATATTGATGTGCATGTGGCTGTATAAGGATATGGGTTAATGTGCATGCGACGACATAAGGTTGGACTTATGTGCGTGTTGCTTGTAAGGGAATTAGTTGAAGCCACGCGGCGTCATAAGGTGGGCTAAAGTGCGTGTAGCTATTTCGGGAAAATATTTTCAGAACTATTTAAATGTAAGACTCACGAGGTGGCATAAGAAAAGATTGTGATTGAAATTGAGAAATGTGAATACGAGGAGGTACCTCGGTTGTGATTCTTGTAGTATACGAGGTGGTACCTCGTCCGTGATTCTTGTTGTTTATCTCATTTTGTAAAGAGTTATTGGTGAATACTCCTTGTTGCTTTTATTCTTCCTTGTCTTATCATTTTGGATCCGTATTTGACTTTGGTGGTTCCCTTTAATTGCTTCCATTATGTTATCTCTATGCTTACAAATTCCAGTATTAGTTTACGTTATTAACTTCTTTCGTACTCCCTCCATTTCAAATTAGATGAGGTATTTAACAACTCCGAAACAATTTATAGCACGTTCAAGGACGAACGTATATTTAAGTGGGGGAGAATGTAAACGACCCAACCGGTCGTTTTGAGCTCTAGCGTGTCATTCGGCGGTTTGAGGCCTTGAGTAGCTTCACTTCAGTTATTTTGACTTGCACGTGTGGTCGGAATTGAACTTCGGGAAGTTCGGAGTTGATTTGGAAAGAAAATTCTAATTTCGGAAGCTTTAGATTGGAAAAATTGGCTAAGGTTTGACTTTTGAGTAAACGATCTCTGAATTGGGATTCGAAGGTTCTGATAGGTTCGTATGATGATTTCAAACTTGGGTGTATGTTCGGTTTGAGTATCGGATCACCCGGGAGCAATTTGGCGCTTATTATGGAAAGTTGGCATTTTTGAATGTTTTAGAATTTCATAAGTTTGGTGTGAAGTGGAATTTTAGGTTATTGATGTCCGTTTGGAGTTCCGAGCCTTGGAATTTTTTAGTCTGTTCCAAAATAAATGACACATTTCTAAATTTGGAAATAATTCAACTTTAAACTCTTTATTTACCCATTTTACCCTTAATGAGAAGCTTTTATACCACACAAACGTCATGACCCCACAAAGCTTTTACCCCTTAACCTTTTAAGACCACAAGTTTCAAAAGTATTTTTTATTAAACTCCGTGCCGAGTCAAACTACCTCATCTAAACTGAAACAGAGGGAGTATCAGTTATTTCTCTGCCTTCTATTATTTATTATTATTATATTTTCATACTGTTTATTAGTTCCTAGTAGATGTCTTGACCTAGCCTCATCATTACTCTACCGAGGTTAGACCTGATACTTACTGGGTACTGTTATGGTGTACTCATACTACGCTTATGCACACCTTTTTGTGCTGATCCAGGTACATCTGCCCATATCGGATGCTGGAGGTTGATTGAGTAGCTTCCTTTGGAGACTTCAAGGTATACCTGCTCGATGTTCGCAGACCTTGGAGTCCCCTTTTATTTTAGACATTCTACTGTTTACTTCTTGTTTCAAACAATATTATATATCGAGACTATTAGTACTTTCTTGTAGAGCTTATGACTCTGTTACACCAGTTTTTAGGGAGAGTATTGGCTATTGTACTGTTGAGTTTATTATTATAGTGTGAAGATTTTATTTGAAGTTTTAGAAGTATTTTCGCTATTTCTCCATGCATGTTAGGCTTACCTAGTCTTAGAGACTAGGTGCCATCACGACATCCTACGGAGGGAAATTGGGATCGTGACAAGTTGGTATAAGTGCTCTAGGTTCATAGGTGTTACAAGTCATAAATAGGTTTAGTAGAGTCTTGTGGATCAGTACGGAGATGTCTATACTTATCTTCGAGAAGCAACAAAATTGTTAGGAAAACTTCCACTTCTTTTATTCCGTATCGTGCAAATTGGTTGACTTCAAAATCTAAATCTTTGACACAGATGGTGAGGACACGTACTGCTGGATCCGATGATCAGACACTCGCGCCTCCTGCTGGAGCCGCGAGAGGCCGGGGCCGGGATAGAGGCCTTAGAGGGTATGAAGGGCCGTGGGAGAGAGGACTATGAGGCCAAAAGACCTCGAAGTACTGAAGGATTTAGTGGTGGCCATGCTGCAGCTACAACCCGTCATGATAGAGGCTATGTGAGCCGCCCAGTTCACTCAGCACTTCCAGCTTCTAGTGGTACTTCGGTTATTCCGAGATCTCAGCTTGCACACTTTGCTCAGCCACTTTCTAGTTCACCTCCTGCACGGAGTGCCTTCAGCGGTCAGTCCAACCGACCAGGC
Source organism: Nicotiana obtusifolia (assembly GCA_002018475.1). Lineage (NCBI taxonomy): Eukaryota > Viridiplantae > Streptophyta > Magnoliopsida > Solanales > Solanaceae > Nicotiana > Nicotiana obtusifolia. The sequence continues at coordinate 41,406 of MCJB01000092.1, forward strand.
CCGAGCCAATCCCAGCAGCCACACCTATTGAAAGATTGTTTTGAGTGTGGTGATACCCATCATATGGTTAGAGACTTCCCCAGACTCAGGAGGGGTGCACCTCTACAAACTACTCAGGCTCCACGGATTAAGATAGGTCCACAGACTTCTCAAGCTATGGTTGCTGCCCCATAGTCGCTCCACCCGCACATCCAGCTAGGGGTGGGGGATGAGTGGGTAGAGGTCACCCTAGAAGGGGAGATTAGGCTAGATTCTGTGCTTTTCCGGGTAGGACGGAGGCGGCCGCTTTAGACGTAGTAATTACAGGTATGGTTCCGGTTTGCCATAGAGATGCATTAGTCTTATTTGATCCGGGATCTACTTATTCATATGTTTCATCTTACTTTGCTCCGTATTTGGATATATCTCGTGATTCTTTGAGTTCTCCCGTTTATGTGTCCACGCCTGTGGGAGATTCTATTATTGTGGACCGTGTGTATCGATCGTGTGTAGTTTTTTATTGTGGTTTAAGACCGGAGTTGATCTGTTATTACTTAGTATGGTAGACTTTGATGTTATCTTGGGCATGGACTGGTTATCGCCCTATCATGCTTTTCTAGATTGTTACACTAAGATGGTAACATTGACTATGCCAGGTTTACCACGGCTGGAATGGGAAGGTACATTAGATTATGTTCATAGCAGGTTTGTGTCATTTCTAAAGGGTCAACGGATGGTTGAGAAGGGTAGTAATGCATATCTAGCCTTTGTGAGAGATGTTAGTGTTGATACTCCTACCGTCGAGTCAGTTCCGATAGTGAGAGACTTCCCATATGTGTTTCCAGCAGATCTTTCAGGCATGCCGCCTGATAGGGATATTTATCTTGGTATTGACTTGTTGCTGGGAACTCAACCCATTTATATTCTACCATATCGTAAGGCCCCAATGTAGTTGAAGGAGTTAAGGGAGCAGTTGCAAAAGTCACGAAGCTGGCTGACTACGCTCGATCAGAGCTCAGACCTGGAGGTGGTGGTTGAACTCGCCACAGAGTTCAGGAGCGAGCAAGACTATCTTGGTGAATACAATAAGAACCGACTGTTCGCTGCACCAGAGTGCTTTGCCCATGATGCTATCCGTTGCGGAAGCGCTCAAGGGATTCGTGCTTGAATGTCGAGATCAGGGGACTCTATCCAATCCATGCGGCAAATCCATTTGTGGTGTAAAAAACTCAACAATGAAAAGAAATAAATAGAATATAGAAAATCATTAAATTTATTTGCTCCAATACAAGAGATCGGCCCCGAAGCATGATATGGTGGGTGCCAGCAACTTTCACTTGTTAGGAGTAGGGGCTGAAAAGAGCTCTTTGTATAGGTTGGGTTTCCGGGCTTTGATACTTACCTTCTGCTTATTAAAAGGGGAAGGTTTAATAAAGGAGCTTTTCAGCCCTTTTGCTGGATTGTTGGTCTGCAGCCCCGCCCTATAGAATGAATAAGGAGAGGCTTATCGATGACGGAACCACTCTTATACTACTCCTTACCTCATCCCCCTTGTCACTTAAAGGAAAAGCCAGAGAAGGGGGCCTGCTGAAAACCCTCGCCTACGGCTCCATACTGAAAAGGGTATTTTTATGGGGATTCTATTTATTGCTGTAGGATCCCTATTCAAGATCACTGCAGTTCCTTTTCGGGTAGCTGTAGGACGGCCGCCTATAGGTGATAGGTAGGATGGGTGGTACTGCTCAGATTGCGGCCAATCTTCCTAACCGCGCGCGGGCCGAGCTTAGAGCACGTGAAACTCATCATTACCTCGTTAGGGCGTTGAGACCATAGCATACTATTTGATCAACTATAGGGTGCCAGAGTGTTCTTAAAGATTGATTTGCAGTTGGGGTATCATAAACTAAAGATTCGAGATCTGGATATTCCGAAGACTACTTTCAAGACTCGGTATAGTACTACGAGTTCCTTGTGATGTCATTTAGGCTCACCAATGCCCTAACAACATTATGTGCACCTGATGAACAGTATATTCCAGTCATTATGTTCATTGACGATATCTTGGTGTACTCCTGCAGTTGTGAAAATCATGAGCAGCATATGAGGATCGTGCTCAGACCTTGAGAGAGAAGAAGTTGTATGCAAAATTCTCAAAGTCTGAAATTTGGCTTGATTTGGTGGCGTTTTTGTGTCATGTGGTGTCGAGTGAGGGGATCAAGGTAGATCCGAAGAAGATTGAAGCAGTGCAGAGTTGGCCCCCACTGTCTTCATCTACTAAGATTTTGAGTTTCCTTGGTTTGGCTGGGTATTATCGCCGTTTCATAGAGTATTTCTCGTACATTGCTGCACCTATGACCAGATTGACCTAGAAGGGTGCTCCTTTCAGATGGTCCGGGGAGTGTGAGGCGAGCTTTCAAAAGCTCAAGTCTGCTTTGGCTATAGCCCTAGTGTTAGTGTTGCCTACGGGTTCGGGGTCTTACACTGTGTGTTGTGATGCGTCAAGTGTTGGCCTTGGCGCGATGTTGATGTAAGACGGTAAGGTGATTTCCTATGCATCTCGAAAGTTGAGGACCTATGAGAAGAAATATCTGGTCCACAATTTGGAATTGGCAGCTATTGTTCATGCATTGAGGATCTGGCGGCATTATCTATACGGTGTCCCATGTGAGGTCTATACCGACAACCAGAGTCTACACCATCTATTCAAATAGAAAGATCTTAACTTGTGGCAGCGGAGATGGTTAGAGTTGCTTAAAAACTATGATATCACTATTCTATATCATCTTGAGAAGGCCAATGTGGTGGCTGATGCCTTGAGTTGAAAGGCCAAGAGCTTGGGCAGTTTAGCATATCTACCGGCAACAGAGAAGACACTAGTCCTAGATGTTCAGGCCTTGACCAAATAGTTTGTTAGATTGGATGTTTTGGAGCCTAGTCGAGTTCTTGCTTGCCTGGTTTCTCGGTCTTTTTTATATGATCGCATCATAGAGTGTCTGTACGACAACCCCCATCTGCTTGTCCTTAAAGACACTATTTAGCACAGCGATGCCAAGGAGGTTTCTATTGGATATAACGGGGTGTTGGGGATGCAGGGACAATTATGTGTGCCCAATGTGGATGGGTTGCATGAGATGATCTTTCAGGAGGCTCACAGTTCGCGGTACTCCATTAATCCGGGTGTCGCTAAGATGTATCAGGATTTGAGGCAACACTATTGGTGGAGGAGAATCAAGAAAGACATAGTGGAATATGTAGCTCGGTACCTAAATTGTCCACAGGTTAAGTATGAGCATCAACGGCCAGGCAGTTTTCTTTAGAGACTTGAGATTCCCGAATGGAAAGGGGAGCGTGTTAACATGGACTTCGTTGTTGGGCTCCCACGGACTCAAAAGAAATCTAACGCGGTATGGGTGATTGTGGATAGGTTGATCAAGTCGGCTCATTTTATTCCGATAGTGACTACCTATTCTTCAGAGCAGTTGGCTTAGACCTATATCCGCGAGATTGTCTAACTTCATGGCGTACCGGCACCATCATCTCTGACCGGGGCATGCAGTTTACATCGCATTTCTGGAGAGCTGTGCAGCGTGAGTTAGGCACACAGGTTGCACAACATTTCAACTCCATACGAACGGACAATCCAAGCGCACCATTCATATATTGGTAGATATGCTTCGTGCCTGTGTTATGGATTTCGGGGCTTCTTGCGGTCAGTTCTTATCGTTTATGGAGTTTTCCTACAACAACAACTACCAATCGAGTATTCAGATGACTCCTTATGAGGCCATATATGGGAGACCACATCATTTTCCAATTGGTTGGTTTGAGCTGGGAGAGGCTAAGTTATTGGGCACAAATTTGATTTGAGATGCCTTAGAGAAGGTCAAGTTGATCCAGGATCGGCTTCGTACAACCCAATCTTGACAGAAGAGTTATACAGATCAGAAGGTTCGTGATGTCGCATTTATGGTTGGATAGCGGGTTCTGCTCCGGGTTTCACCTAGGAAGGGTGTGATGAGGTTCGGAAAGAAGGGCAAGTTGAGCCCTAGGTATATTAGACCTTTTGAGATCCTTGAGAGGATTGGTGAGATGGCCTGCAAGCTTACATTGCCACCTAGCTTATCTGGGGGTTTATTTAGTGTTCCATGTTTCAATGCTTCGGAAGTATCACTGTGATTCTTCTCATGTTTTAGACTTCAGCTCAGTCCAATTGGACAAAGATTTGACTTATATTGAGGAGCCAGTAGCTATCTTGGACAGATAGGCCCAGAAGTTGAGATCAAAGAATATTACTTTAGTGAAGGTTCAATGGAGGTGTCATCCGATAGAGGAGGCAACCTGGGAGACCGATCATAACATGCAGAGTCATTATCCTCATCTATTAATCACTCCAGGTATGTCCTTACGCACGTTGGAGGACAAACGTTCGTTTTAAAAGGGAGAGAACGTAACGACCCGACAGGTTGTTTTTTGTAATTCCACCCCATTTCCCCTTTTGATGCTTCACACGTGTGTGTTTATGGTTTTATGACTTACGGGTTGATTACTTTCGTTCTGGAAAGATTCGAGTTGATTTAGACCCTTTGATTCTTGACTTAGAAGATTAAGTTAGAAATGTTGACCAAATTTTCACTTTTGTGAAAACGATCACGGAATGGTATTTTGATGGATCCAATAGCTTCGTATTGTAATTTTGGACTTGGGCGTATGCCTGAAATTGAATTCCGAAGTCTGCAGGTTGATTTGTGTTCTTTTACCGAAATTTTCCAATTTGAGTTTTGAGAGTCAATTTGGACACGGATTTGAAACTAATCATATATATAGATTCGTGGGGTTATGGGTAGTCGGAATCTACCTTTAGACCCGAGTTTTGACCGGGCGGGCGCCGGGTTGACTTTTGTTGACTCTTTAGGAAAAGTGTAAAGATCATAGCTTTATCTATTATAATTTTTTTCCTTTCATCGTTTGATAATATTAAGTCAATTTTTGTTGGATTTGAGCCGTGTGGAGGCGAATTTTAGGAGAAAAGCTATTTCCGAGGGTTGGTTGGCGTAGTTGAGGTAAGTATCTTACCTAACTTTGTGTAGGGGAACCACCTCTTAGGATTTGGATTGATTGTGTCATTCGTGCTATGTGAAAGTTCTGTCGAGTTATATGTGGTATTTGACCGGTTTAGGCTACTTAGACTCTTTCCATGCTTTAATTGAATTGTCATATCATGTTTTAAATCCTCATAGTCAATCTACTCTTATTTGTGTTGTTCTATCCTTACATGTTTTAAATGACTTTGTTAATACCCTTTCCACATCTTACTTGATATTTTGTTCTTATGCTTTACTTGAACTTGTTGCCTCTTTCATTGTTACATGTTATCTCTTCCATTGTTGATTACCGTTATTTGAAGTCATCGTTACATGTTGTCACTTTCACTGTTGATTTATCATTATTTGAAGTTATTATTACATGTTATCTCTTTCATTGTTGATTATCATTATTTAAAGTCATTGTTACATGTTTTCTCTTTTATTATTGATTATCATTATTTGAAGTCATTATTACATGTTATCTCTTTCATTGTTGATTATCCTTATTTGAAGTCATCAGTATATGTTATCTCTTCCATTGTGAGTTATTCTTATGTAGTATCGTGGTTACACATTATCTTTCTCATTGTTGAGTTATTGGTATTGAAGTTGTGAAAGCCGTTATCACATTGAGGCGAAGTGTCAATTTTTGCGATATCTTTCTTGTTGAGAAATTTATATTTATTGTTATTGTTGATATTCTGGCGCACATTGCAGCCAAGCCATGTGCTATTGTTCTGAAAACATTGATATTGTTGATAATTAGCAAGCTGTGACATATGGGCACTTGTAGTGTGAGTTGTTATTTTGACATGATACTGATGCACATGTGGCGGTGTAATGATGGGGTTAATGTGCATGCGATGGCATAAGGTGGAACTTATATGCGTGTTGCTTGTAAGGAAATTACTTGAAGCCACCGACGTCATAAGGTGGGCTAAAGTGCATGTAGCTATTTTGAAAAAATATTTTCAAAACTATTTAAATGTAAGGCTCACACGGCTGCATAAGAAAAGATTGTGATTGAAATTGAGAAATGTGAATACGAGGCAGTACCTCGTTTGTGATTCTTATTGTGTACGAGGCAGTACGTCATCCCTGATTTTTGTTGTTTATCTCATGTTGTAAAGAGTTATGTGTGAAATACTCCTTGTTGCTTTTATTCTTCCTTGTCTTATCAGTTTGGACCCGTATTTGACAATGGTGATTCCCTTTAATTTCTTCCATAATGTTATCTCTATGCTTACAAATTCTGGTATTACTTTATGTTATTAACTTGTTTCGTATCAGTTATTTCTCCGCCTTCCATTATTTATTGTTATTATATTTTCATGTTGTTTATTAGGTCCTAGTAGGTATCTTGACATGGCCTAGTCACTACTCTACCGAGGTTAGGCTTGATACTTACTGGATACCATTGTGGTGTACTCATACTACGCTTCTGCACAATATTTTGTGCAGGTCTAGGTATGTCTTGCCTGCGCCGGAAGCTAGAGGTTGATTGAGTAGCTGTCTTTGGAGACTTCAAGGTATACCTGCTCGACGTCCGCAAGCCTCAGAGTCCCCTTCTGTTTTAGACATTCTACTGTTTAATTCTTGTATATCGAGACTATTAGTACTTTCTTATAGAGCTTATGACTCTGTTCCATCAGGTTTTTGGGGAGAGTGTTGGGTTTATTATTATAGTGTGAAGGTTTTATTTGAAGTTTTAGTAGTATTTTCGCTAATTCTCTATGCATGTTAGGCTTACCTAGTCGTAGAGACTAGGAAACATCACGGCATCCTACGGAGAGAAATTGGGGTCGTGATAGTTATTATAGCACGTGTCCATGAGGTTGTTATGATTATGTCATGTGATATATTCGTGCAGCGTGTGGATAAAGATCCATCCCCTTAGGATCATCCTCTCATATTTATCCTTGATAGTATACATACTGGTTATGGAAATCTGATTAGTGTTTAGAGTCTAAAACTTGCCTGACATTGTGAGTTGAAGCGAAATTTTAGATGTTGTTCGCTTTGAAAAACTATTTTAGGCTTTCTTCGATCTTTTTGAGCATAATTTTTACCACAAATAAAATTTTCCCTAATTAGCCCTTTTGAGCCAAAAGTTTTATTTGGCACTCGCATTACAAGCCTATACCCCCTTTATTCTTAATTGACATTACTTTGATCGTTCTACCTCTTAAAGCGCTTAACTTATAAGATGAGCGCTAGAATAAAGTTAGGAGGGAACTTGAGTACCTTTTTAAGTGGAACCGATGAAAGGAAGAAAAGTGCACTTGTATCATAAGAGCTGCACCACCAGCGGGGGCTGGGGGGGGGCGGGGAAGAAGAAAAAAATCTACAAGAAAGAAAAATATAGCAAAAGAAAGAAAACACCTTGTCCTAGCTAATGAGTGAATTAAAGTAGTGCTTAACGAAAGATGGAACGTTTTTGGTGGTGATCTTGTTTGTGAAATTTAAGTTGGGTTGAAGAAATATTCACTTAAATTTGATTATATGATGTGTTAAAGAGCTTAAGAGGGTTAGTTATTTTTCTTAAATATATCCTACCCGTTTCTTACCCCACATTACAACCTAGATAAAGTCCTAAGTGATTTAATCCGAACGAGCCTATATTAGTAGAGATTTACATAATCGGCAAGCCTATGGTACCTTTTGCATGGATGTGACTTCTTTGTGAGAGTGAGTGATGTTTCTCATATAGGACTAAGTCCTTAAATTATATTTGAGCATGAGATTCGAATATGCGGACTGTTACTATCCTTGGTTTTGTTGTGAGGGCACATGGTTTCATGAGGTAACATTATTAGACTTCTCTCCGATGTTGAGTGTTCAAGCCTTCAGTGCATTGTGACATTGCGTCGCTTTTTAGGTGAGGATTGTTATGAACATGTTGTCTATGTTTTGAATATTTTGAAGTATGACATGAGTTTACGGGAAGTGTGTGTAAAATGTATATGCTAGAGCTTAATTATTACTATGAACCATGGTCATATGTATAGTTGAGGCAATAAATAGTTAAAGCTTAATTTTGTTTCATCGATTATAGTTATGTTTTATTCGAGGACGAACAACGGTTTAAGGGTGAAATGGTGATAATAGGCGTATTTATATATGTTTTGATATTAAATAACTCGCATTTTTACCGCTCTTTAGTTATATTTGATATTGAATATGTTCAACTTAACATGATTATGGAGTTTTATACTTATTTAGGTGTTAATGGATAATGCAAGTACTTTGAAGATGAAATTTGGAGGCAAAGTAATTATTTTGAAGTGCATTTTATCCAATTAAATAAGTGGTTCATGATTATCTAATAATTTAAAATATGATAACATAATGATGGGTTAATATTTGAAATCGCGCATAAAAGAAAAATAAAGAAAGAAAAGACAACATCTAACCTTGGACAAAATGAAGGCAAGAAACGAGAAAGGCAAAGGAGTTAGGCAGCACCGACGTCAACCATTTCCTTCGCGTTTACCAGTACGAGGAAACGTTCAACCGGGGGTCCGACTTCCGTGCGCGGCCATGCCTGGGGCGGCCTATTTTCGGTGCGATACGCCGGTCTGATGTCGAGGCTATTTCCTCTCCTTTTTTATGTTAATCTTGGTTATTTTGTCTAGACTTTTTCTTTACTTATAAATAGACATTAGACCTGATTTTTATATAACTTTTGGTCGAGGGAGAGCAAGGAGCCGTTGTGGAGACTAAGGTTCATCAGATTTCATCTTTTTTTCACTCAACTTAGTAATTTTTATGTTTCTTTAGATGATTTGTTTCTAGTAACCATGTCTATGTAGAGCTAAACTTCATATTCTAGGGTTGTGGTTCTTTCATGACTATTGTTATTTGGGTATTAATTTTAATTTCTTGATTTATCGTATTGGTTTATTTTTTCAATCGTGCACTTAATTTTTTGATTATTTGATCATCAATTGAATACTATTTACGAATCTAGAATTGACCTCGAAGGTGGAAAGTCTAGATTGCACATAGGATTGAGTAAAGCAAGTTCTCGAACCCGGGCATCAGGGAATGTATTCGCGGTTAGGATAGACATATGCTAATTGCCTCGCTTGGTTATTATACAACAATTATTACTGAGTATTGAGATTTTGATGATTAACGAAGTTTGTTTAGATGCAATGTTCGAAGAACCAGGTACTCAATAAAGTTGCTTCATTGATCTAAGAACCAACTCCTCAGGGCAAAGCACCTTCTTCGTTTCCCTATACCACTACATCAATCTCCTTACAAAGTTAGTGGCTTCCATAGTCGAACGCCCCAGCATGAAATTGAACGAGTTCTCAGAAATAGACACACTAGTCCTCACCCTCACTTCAACCACCATCTCCCAAACTTTTTTCGTATGGCTAAGCAGGATTAATCCCCCTATAATTATTCTAAATTTTGGATGTCGCCCTTATTTTTATACAGCGGGATCATTGTACTCCACCTCCATTCATCGGACATCTTCTTCGTCCTAAAAATAACGTTGAACAGATTAGTGAGCCACTCCAAACCTGCCCTACCCGTATTTTTTTAAATTTTCACAGGGATTTCATCTGGTCCGATAGCTCTACCCTTGTGCATCTTGCGCATAGCTCCCTCGACCTCCTTAACGTACTCATCAATGTTGATATTAAAAATAGAATGTCGTTAACCAATTAATGAGAAAACATACATGATGATTTAGGTTTGTTGAGAGACTACTGATGTGTTTTATTAAGATTTGATAGGTAATATATAGCTTTAGATCTTAATAGTATAAGCTAATTAATCATTAATTTTTTTTCTTTGATGCTCTAATTCTTTGCTCTTTTTAGACATGACATATTTCTAGTTCTCTTCTTTGTTTGATATTATTATTAATCATATGTGTTTTAATGCATATTGAAGAGCTAGAAAATGATTAAGAAATCAATCCACACAAGATAGTAATTTTGAGAAAGCTAAATGGAGTATAAATGTAGGATTATTTTTAGATCTAAACAATGGTGGCCAGAAATCATCCTGGAACGTCTAGAGTTGTCTAATTTGATGCAATAGTTCAATGATAAAATCAGGAAAACCTATAATAATTAAAGTCAAGTTGAACAACAAATGGGATAGTCCTAAAAATACATGACAAGAATGAAATAATATAGTTTGACCAGAGAGTGGGACTGTGAAAAAAAGACAATTTAAGTGTATGTGAATTGGTGGGATAAGAAGATAAAGGTATTTGTAATTATACTACTTATATATTTACTCAAACATAATAAGTTGTTATTTTGTTTGGGGGCTAAATTTGATTGTTCTTCTTCTATATTTATAAAACAACAACAACAATCACTCAGTGAGATCTCACAAATGAGATTTAGAAAGAATAGTGCATACGGAGTTCTTACTTCTATCTTGTGATAGTAAAAAGGTTATTTCCAATAGACTCTCGGCTAAAAAAAGATGCAAAAGAAAATAGTACAAAAACCGTAACAACAGCAAAGTAAGATGGTAGGACAACCAAAGACAAAAGAAACAAAAGTTGTGATATAAATCTAGGAATAAGAAAATATGACAATATACTAATATACTACTGGTAAGTACAAAAGACACACTCGACTATCTACGAACCTTCTATCTTAATTCTCGACCTCCATATCCTCATATCAAGGGTCATGTCCTCTAAAAGCTGAAGTAATGTCATATCCTACCTGATCACCTCTCCCCAATATTTTTACCTCTCTTCATGCTCCCTATGGCCAACCTTACACCTTCTCATTGAAGCATCTGTGCATCATGTTTGTCTAAGACTTACGTTTTGCTTATTTATATTCTTCAACCATGTTTATTTGCGAAAATAACCGATCGAATTGGTCATTTTCAACAAAAATTAAGTTAGTTGTCGCGTTAGTCGGTAACTCGATCGGTTTTTTAAGTGAATTGACCGAAGATTTGATTAAAAAAACCGACCGCCTTGGTCAGTTTTCTTAATGAAAAACTTTACTTAATTTAAATAAATTCAGTTGATTTTTAAAAAAATAACTTTTTTCTTTAAATATCACCGATCAAATCAATTGGAAAAATATGGCATACTAAAAAAATCGATCGACTCGGTCGATTTCTTAAAATATTGAGAAAAACTTATTTTCAATCTGTCAGTATTTTTGGCCGATTTTTCGATCGATTTTAGCAATGAATGTTGTTCCTAATTTGTTTGGTTTGATTGTTAGTAGTATTTATGTTGAAAAACATGTCTAAGAAAGATGGTGTTGAAAAGGATATCTGAAAAAGTTGAAATTGCAATAAGAAAAATATTTTTTACACTAGATTTTATGATGTTATTCATAATCTGTTTTGGCAAGATTTTATGTTTTCCTAGTAATTGAAACTTTTATTTTTGTTACAGCAATTGTTCTAGTTATGCTCTATCATTATTGGAATTGTCTATTGTTCAAGTGATTAGACTGTTATTTCTGTAAATGAAAATTTTATTTTACTTTTGAGTTTTGAATTACCTTTATTACTCTAAACAGATTGTCATACTTAAAGTAGTAGATGGTACCCAATTTTTCTTTGTTATTTCTTGCAAATATATAATTGAATAAAAATAATAATGATGAGCCTGATGATGGAGTTTTTATAAATGAGGTTAATGATGATAATGTACTTGATATGTCAGCGAAATATTACTTAAAGTTTTGTCTTAAAAGTTCATGCATAACTTCTCTTTAATAAGGAAATACATGAAAAGCATGATAATCGATGATATGAGATGTTTAGGATGAAAAACATGAGTTTCTCGACTTATGCGAATATTAATAGAGAAGAAGATTGTTATGTTCTTTATAGTTGTATGTCATGACGTAGGAAATCGAATAATTCAAAAAGAATTTCAACATTCTAGAGAGATTATTAGTAGATGTTTTGATAATTTTACTAGCATATCTGAAATTGGTTATGGACATTATTAAATTAAAAGATTCATCCTAAACTAAAAGAAGATGATAAGTATTGACCATATTCTAAAAATTGCATTGGAGCTATGTATTGTTCCTCTAAGGATCAAATAGTATACATTGGTAAGAAAAGCTTCACTTCCCAAAGCGTAATAACTGTATGTAATTCAAACATGTGCTTCACAATTGTATCGCACCGGTGGGAAGGTAAGGTGCCTAGTAGATTTAGGAATAATATTGTTGAGAATTTTAACTATGTATGAGTAATTCTGCTTATTTCATAGTGAATTTTTGATTGATGTATTTAGTGTGTTTGGAGTCCAAAGTAAAATCATTTTTCAAGATATTCAATATTGCTTTTGTTTAACTATATATTAAATTAATTAACGTTAGTATATATTTGTTATTTTAATATTTATTATTTTAATTAATAAAAACAAAAACTTAAATAAAGTCTTTATGAATGAATATTCAAAATAATTTTTCTTTTTAAATAATTCGAATTGTAAAATGAATATTGATATTTGTCTTCTACCATAATTTGATATTTAAAGCTTTTTTGAAAAAGATTAGTAAAGCGCAATTTGCTTATCAAATACAAAAAGAAATAAAAATGTTCTCATGATCAAACAAAAATTGTTTCTCTCGAAAAATACTTTTTTGAAAAGTTATTTTGGCAAAAGTGTTTCTCAAAATTAACAGTTTTTGACAACTTGATCAAACAGGCTGTAAAAATATTAGTCTCTCTCTTAATTTATGTGGTGGAGCTCGAATTTCGAGAGTCAAATTTCTTAATTATGACCATTAAGCTTTTTGAAACAAAATTTATATATTTGAAAACTACGTTAAAAGTACTATAAGTCACAATAATTAATAATTCAAAATATCTAAAAGGCATATGAAAAAATTACGGTAAACTCTAAAAGTTCGAATTTCTGCACATAAATTAGAACGAAGGGAGTAACATTTTGTTGTTGAAGAGAGAAGTAAACTCCTTTTGGGTTTCAATATAATATATACCTGTCTCCGACTGAAAAGATGAGTTCTTCCTTTTATTTGGGGAAAAAAAAAAGAAACTTATCGGCATAGCGAAAAAAAATTTTATACCATCAATGCAATCGCAAAGCAAAAAGTAAATGAGTCAGTAGCAAGAGATCTTCAATTGCTTTTTCTGGAAGTGTTTTAACAACCTAGTGATATTGCGAATTTTGCACAAAACTATAGAGCATAACATTAAAAGGTACTTTTTATTTCTAGCAATTTCGTGCAGAATTTAGTTGAAGATCCGAAAATTATGTTACCCCCTCCTATAGATTCTCTTTCTTATGGAATAGTTTTCTTTTACTTTTCTTTCGTTGATGTTGATAGAAAATAAAATAAGTACTTCATATAGGAAGACCTGTGTGTGATAATTTCTCAAAATATACAACTCAGAGGAAAGTCAAACTCATTAAAACTTGATGATTAATGGGCTCGTTCCTTTACTCTTGTGCAATAAAATTCAAAACCGTGAGCCATACTTGAGCATGAATATCTGACATTAAAGACACGAATCCCAGAGTAATGCAAAGATATTGAAGAACCCAAAAGGGACCACAACACAATCTTTAATGATTTAGTAGGTGATAAAGTTGCAAAAACTATACACTTAATGCTATGAAGACTTGTAAAGACCAGACCTTAAACAGAAAAGAACTCCCACTTTCTTTGCTTGAACTTAAGAAAAGAAAACAATCAACTTCTTTCTTTACTTTTTCTCAATGGTACAGTCATATGGATTTCATATACAGAGAACCCTATAATTTGGAGGACGAAAAGCTCTAATCACTATTTACTGCTTGCAATTGTTGTATGAACTTCTACTATGTTTCATTTCCAGATTTCTTCTTGCTCCATACCATGATCTTGATACAAAATCTCAAAGTGTAATTCATAGCACACTCAAAAACTGGCATTATGTTGCCTGCCAAACCTCACGGAGAAGATCATACCTCGTATTCGATCCAATAAAACCCGTTTCTTCCTTTAGTTTAGCTTTTCCATTTCCATTTTGTGCAGAAGCAGGTGATGATGGCATTTTATCAATAATGCATGCTAGAGGAGAATCTATTTCCTCCAGTTCCTCATCACTTGTGTATCCCTTCCTTTGTATAGCAGAAGCACTCCGAGACAAGTGAGACTTCCCATCAACTTCTGCAACTTTTTCTGCAACTTCAGCAGCAACAGGAGGTTTATATACAACTGAGGCAGCAGGGTAAGGGAAACTGCTGGAAGAGTCTCCTCCTGATAATCGACGTGCTATGATGCACTGCAAACATTGTGAGATAAAATTCATCAACAGAAACCTTTTTGCAAATGTAGTTTGATATCCTAGAAAAGGAAAAGTCAGTTGTACTGGCCAGTTAGGTCAGTTAACCACATTGTTTCCATTTTCGTCATTATTTTTATCATGGGCGTCTTTGTTTCAAAGTAGTAGGTAAGGTAACACTTCTAAATAGCCTTAAAATACAAAACTTGAACTAGCTAAGAGTAGCCAAACCTCAGCATTGAGAGCTTCTAATACAGCGCCAGGGACAGGATCAGGACAAAACTCATCTGGAGAGAAGTTACAGAGTATTCGCTTAACCAGTGGAAGACTGATAGATGGACAAACCTGCAGCAACATTTAAAATTTTCACTAAGACTAACGAACTATTGACCTCTACGCATATTTGGCAACACCAAAAGTTGTACCTCCATTCTGATTGTGCGGTCCATGAGCATGTCTTTTGGAAGCATGAGAAGATCGCTTAAGGCATTGAGAAGATGGAAATGCTCTGGTTGATTTCCACCTTTCCTCTGATCATCTCCGAAGCTGCCTTCATCATTTTGCCCGGCATCTTCAGCATCTATGCCAAACAAATCAGTAAGACATCTCGACCAATTACCAACCTGCAAAAAAGATATACCATCAATATCAAGAGCATGGCCAATGAACAAAAGATCATAAAGGTTCCCATTGCACATAGCCCATTGTTGACACTTTGGCAGCGAAACAGTGCAAGTGCCAAAGGCAGGAAAAAGTTCCCAAATATTTCCAAAACAAGTTAATAGCGAGTAGTACTTACTGAGTTTTTCAGTTGTGCACCCGAACCAAAACTCAAATCTCCGGCTGGAATAGGCAACACCTTTGAGTCAACTATTGGATCAGATATGGGATCAGTTGGGATCTCGTGAGCTGACTCGCGAAGAATTGCATTGAACATAGCCACATCCAGTCTGGCAACACATTGTTCAATGACCTGAAAAGGTACATATATACAGAGGCGTAAAGATTTTAGACTAACAAGTGAAGCTGAAACCAATTATCGCTAGTAAAATACAGCTAAAATGGAAGTGTAGAAGTACTATGAGTTTTTCCTTGATCACCTGCATTCAAAAGCTAGGGGAGACAGAAGGGTAGAAAAGATACGGAAAATGGAAAGTAGAAACACCGGATATTACTTACCCTTCTAGCCAAAACAGGCAAGCAACCACATTCATGGCTTCCTGCACGTACAGGACATAATCTCTTCAAAGCCTCCTGGAAAGCATTCTTCCATAGGTTAATGGAAAAGTTTCCTTGCTGCTGGTCACCCAAGGCAGGTCCTAATAATCGTCCAACAGATTTGCTGACCTCTGGATCATCAGTGGGAGATTGCATATTGGGAGTCAAGGTCTGTAGCCAAAGCGATCAATCAGACACATTAAAGCTGTTTGCTTACTATTAAATAACATACAAAAGAGTAATAGGCTTAAGTTTCAAAGTAATATAAGTTTTAGATATCAATTACTTAAAAACCTTTTTAGGGATGGCATGTTTGGCTAAATCCTATAGTTACCATGTAGAACAGAACATAAAAGGTTTACTTATTTGATACGCCAGAATATGATTTTCACTTAATTAGTGTTGTCTACATGTCAATTCTAATGGGAACATTAGTACAACAGGCAGCTAGGTACA
This sequence comes from Nicotiana obtusifolia, assembly GCA_002018475.1. NCBI lineage: Eukaryota > Viridiplantae > Streptophyta > Magnoliopsida > Solanales > Solanaceae > Nicotiana > Nicotiana obtusifolia. The sequence continues at coordinate 57,401 of MCJB01000092.1, forward strand.
TTTGATTACCTGCCACCATATTGATTCAACGATCCGCGAGAAAATCCAGGATTCTACTCTCTCTAAGGCAGCTGTAAAAGTTCTTGTTTCTTGCCAATCATCAAAAAACTGCAAAAGATCATGCTTGCTAGATTGTTTGTTTCCTGGATGAGTTTTCCATTTAAAAGAGGAAATCTTTGCTTCAGTTTTCTTTCCTACACCATTTGACTCAGTAATCTTTACCAATGAGCTTGGGCTACAGGAACTTCCAAATGCTTGAGAAATGATTACCCTCAGAACAACAGCATTTGACAGCCAAAATGTTAACCTTAATGAGAAGGGAAGAAAAATGTTAGGCTAATCCAAAATACAAAAGTTCCACATGATCCAATAATTGAAAGTATAACACACCTTGCCACATCGTTACCACATGACTTGGCGACCAAAACAAGGCCGGAAACTGTGTTTTTAGCAACTGTAGCTCTTTTGTCTTGAGACCAGTATTTACATGCATGAAGGTAGAGTCTAGAAAGGCGCCTGGCAGGTGTGTGCAGCTTATGTGCAGAACTGCCATGCTCAGATACCACAGAGTAAAGAGCAATTTCAAGGGCAGCAACTTCTCTCAACTCCTCCTCAAGTTTCTCAAGCCTTGATTCCATTTGGCCAATCTTTTGCTCTAAAGCTGCTTTATCTTCTTGTTCGCAGTTCTCCTCAGTGTTGACTGTTTCATCATCACTTCCAACACTTTGAGCACTAATTGAAGTCTCATCCAAAATATCTACTGGATCAACCTCTTTAACCAATTTTTCATCACCTTCTTCTGAGGAATCTGATAGGGATTTCGGATGAACTTTCATATTTTTAGAGTTGTCATTGACACTCTTGGATGTCACTTTAGATGGATCCTTTTTAGGTGTTTTCGCGTTGTTTGCTGTACTCTTTGTTGCCTTAATCTGTGAATTATTTGCTTTCTGATCAGATTTTGCTCGTTGTGCCGGGGAAGAACTATTTGTTACACTTTTGGCAAGCTTTTTGGAGGCCTTAACAGTCGAAGCTCTTTCTACATTCTCATCTTCAGGTATTTGTGGATCTCCTTGAGATGAAACTGAATCATTTATTGTATCAATATCTGATTCCTCTTCCATCCCCTCTTTGGGTTCACTCTCCATATCACTAGAATGATCATTGATTTTATCCTTGACCTGTTTGTCAACCATTTTACGTGTTTTTGATTGCTGATTTGCTTCCTCAGACCTGTAGACATCATCCACATAATCTATAACCACATTTTCATAAACTTCAGTGGGCTCTGTGCCCGTGTTTGGATCACTTACTAAAATACTGGACTCTGGTCTAGGAGGTGAAGCTTTATGATCAGTCTCTTTTGCTTTTAATGTTTTGCTAGTACTCTTTTCCTGTTTGTAGTCTCTTTTCTCTGTCTTTACAGCACGCTTTGCTTGATTAGTGTTTAAACCTCGCTTCCGTTCAGTTTCCCTCATGCTCAATACACTTCACCTGTTAATCTTCAGCAAAGAAGAAGCCATAATAAGCAAGAAAATAGATAATCAAGCATCACTAACAGTACATTGTGAACCAATAACGAGTGAGCTTTATCATGACCAGACTATAAGTATGCTAGATATTACAGCTTTTAATTTAAGATTTTCCAAGCCTAATCACTAGCTAAACAGCATTCACTGTCAAAATATTTTGGAAAAATTGACCTTTACTGGTTAGAATCAAAAGATGATGCTTAATAATTCATATTAAGCAGACACTATTAGAAAAGCAGCATCTAGAAATACCAAAAATGTCATTACTATGATACTTCTACATGATCATACCTACAAATATAAAGTTTAAGCTGTTGAAGGAAGGGTTGCTAATGATTAAGGTCATTATGGTATTCATTGTCTAACATAACAGCCATTTCAGATCAACTCCCTTATGAAGATGAATTATTTTGACACTTTAAACTTAGAGCTAGTTAAGAGCAGGTCTGTAAGATGGAAAGGCAGCTTGTATTTTCTAGTTAACAAGCTAAAAATAACAGGGGTCAAGTAAAATGTAATAACTACTTTACCTCAGTGTTACAAAGTTATAACTTCACACAGTCTTACACTGAGCTTTCACTATTTTTGAAAAAACTTAATCAAGTTTACATTCAAATACTTTCCAGAAGAAACAAATTGAAAGGAAAAAGATTGGTCAACGAAATAAGTCAAGAGCTTAGTCTCTAGTCAAAGCCAGAGAAAAGTTTTAGTAAATGAAAACTCCTAATATTTCTCGCCTCTCTCCATCAACGCCTTTCTGGAAACTAAAACTCTAAACAAGATGATTTGAAAAGTTCATTCAAGCCTTGAGAACCAGTAATTTTAGGATCTTCAGAAACAAAAAGATCCCAAAACCTATCAATATTTCCCAGCAACAAAGAGACGATAAAGAAGTCTCACTCGGGAAAAGGAAAATTAACCACTAGGAAAGAATCTGATAAGGTAGCCAACACTAGTTATGAAAAAATACACACGTCATTGAAATTTCAGAAAACCATTTTTTTTTTCTCCACAGCAAGCAGCACATCAAAAAAATGAACGGAAGCGAAAAAAGTAGATAAAATTCACACAAAATTGTGGATACTTCGAAGCAATAGGATTAATAAAACGGAAAAAAGAAAAGGCAAAAGCATTAATGAAGAGGCAGTTAAAATGTGTCGGAAAGGTGAAATCTAACTCACTTTGAAGCAGACAACATTTTGCAGAAGCATTTAAGTGTCAAAGCTAACTCAAATTTATGAACATTCAATGAACAAATGGAGGAAAAGAACAAAAATAAACACAGCAAAAATAACATAGAAAATTAAAAATACTGTTGTAGCAATTTCAGTAAAAAGAGCCTGTTTTTATGGGGGAGATGACGGTTACAGGAACGTGGAAAAGTAACTGCCAAATGGATACACGCACCCACGATCTTCAAAATATTTAAACCACCATTACGAGAAACATATAAATTTCCAGAACTAAATATATAGAATAATCGAACCGTCATTTCCTCATTTTCCTTTTTAATCTATAAGAAAATTACACATTTTTATAATCACATAATTTAACTTTAAGATTCGATTTAGAATCACAAAATTTAACTTTAAGATTTTAATCACAAAATCTCAAATTTCTCATTTTTGTTTTTTAAATTCTGTGCGTCAACAATGCACATAAAATGAGACAGAAGAAGTAATATTAATAACCAAAAATAAAAATATAATATATCGAAAGCGAAAAATCAAGGCAAAAAGTACAAAGATCTAAGCAAACAGAAGAGAAAAGCTTGAAACAGAGGAGCGGATCTACAAGGTTTTCTCGCAGCGGATAAAAAACAATGTGCTTCGTTTCGTCAATTTCTTCCATACATCCAAAATTCAGTAAACGACAAGGAGAAGAGTATAATAACAAGGCCTCATATATTTATAAGTACATTCACGCATTTATTGAAACTGCAACTTGCTGTATCACTACGTCACTATTTGAAGACCGCATTCTTCAGCAACAAAACAGCGTAAAATGTAGAAAAAGTGAAAATTACTAGAAAACTGCATTCTTCAGCAACAACACAGCGACAAATTTACTAAAAATAGGGAAAATTCACTAGTAAACAAAATGTTTCAGCTGGAAAACAGCGAAAAATCTGCTTAATGAGGAAAAAATTACAATAAAACCCCATTCATCAGCAGTAAAACAGAGTCAAATCTACTACACAGACGAAATCGCGAGAAATTCTGCTAAAAATGAGAAATATATTAGAAAAATGCATTCTTCAGCTGTAAGCTGAATTATTATTTATTAAACTGCATTCTTCAGCAGCAAAACAGCAAAATTATCAACTGATTTATTATAAACTATTACGAAACCACATTTCTTAAGCTGTGAAACCGCGAATAACTTACTGAAAACAGAGAATTGACTTACCGAAGGTTTATTTAATGAATTGCGAGATAGATCAATGAGAATAAAAAGAAGAAGAAGATGATGAGATGCTTCAAAATGCAGCAGCTTCCACGTTCACTTTCTCTCTCTATATATTGGTGTGTGAAGAATTCTGTTCTGACTTCTGAGAGACTGAAAGTGTGTTTGCGAAAATGTGAAGAGAAGTGGGAATAATGTGAAGAAGTATGGGGCATTTTTAAAAAGGCTTTTTTTTATTTAATTAATAATTAATTATTAGGTTGATTAATTAAGATTACGGGAATCAACTTGAGGATGTGACCGGTGAAGGGGGTGTCGGTGGAGGGAAAGTGACCGGTGGTTTCCGGTTACGTTACGCGTCATCATGACTCCCTTGTAAATTGCGCTCCATTATGAAGTTCAACATTACTCTAACCGGATAATATAGCCATTATAATACATAAATTACCATATAGTGAATCATATTCCATCTGTTTTAATTTTACGTGAATATGTTATTATTTAGGGAGTTAAATAAAAAGAAATTGATCATATTCTTTTATAAATAATTTTAAGTATTTTAAATTAATTATTATGATTATTATAAATATATAAATTTTATATTTAAAAAATTAACAATTTTATATTCAAATTTACGCCGAAAACTAATCGGTTTGACCCATATATGTGCCGAAAAAGTTCGAATAAATTAAAATGAATGGATAGTTTTAGCAGCTTTACAAAATTTTATTTTATATATTATTAAAAATTAAATTGACGTCTGCAGAGTTTATATAAGGACTATCTACTTATATCTATCTATCTATATTATTATAAAAGCACTAATACAATGTTGGTTTACAAAAATAATATTATAGTATTAAGTATAATAATTCATAATAAAAGGACATAACCGAAATTTTATATATTAACCTTATATTCCTATTAGTTTTAGGACATAATACTATACGTTAAGAATCCTATTAGTATAATTACTTTGGAGCTATCTAATTCATATAAAATTGAACAAGTAAATATCTTTAGTCATGTAATTCTATTACTTTTAAGATATACTTCTTAAAAATTTCTATTACTAATTTAATTTGAAAACGTATTATAATGTCCTATTACTAATTTAACTTGAGAATGTATTATATTATCCAAATTCATTTAGAAAAAGGAGAGCATATATTATTATAAAAGAATAAATATAATATTAATATACCAAAATAGCCCTAAATTATCAAACGGAAGAACTCATAGAAAGAGGACATAACTGCAATAACCTATTTTTTGGACTACAATACCTTCTATGCTAATTTTTAAATATTTAAGATTTTAAATTAATAAAATTTTACCTATTATATTATTATTAAAAATTTGTAAGGAGGTTTAATAAAATCAATTTCATAATAATTCTCCGTATTGGCAACACATTACCACTCCATAATGTCCAAATACTTTTAAAAAAATATAATATTAAATGGATTGCATAAAGAGTTGAAATTGAGAAAAAATACCCTTACGGTAATATATTTTTATATTATATTTTGAACTATTTTTTTTGCTCAAATAATTTTTTTTTATTACTTATTAAAGCAGACAGCTTGAGTATGTTGAGGGTGAGAGTACCCGGGGATATAATCGTGAAATCATTCATTTGACATGCATCTTGGACATGTAGGCATAGAGATGCATTTTTTCCTCATGCTAGATGGTACTGTGACATTTTTCATATAATATTGAAAAATACTCAATTATTAAACAACAACTAAGAAAATATTTAAGAATATAAATGTGTGACAAAGAGAAAAAAAACGGTTGGTAAAAGACAATACACTAATAATTCTACAAACATAAAGATCTAAAAGTGAAATGTCATATCAATCTTTTACTCTTTGAAAGTAAAATTTATGGTGTATAAGATTATAATTAAGATTAAATATTCAAAACAAGATATGAACTAATATTAAGATCTAAATCAATATAGAATAAATTAGGTTTTTATGTTTAAACTAAATAATTAAAAAATTTAATTATTTATTTGGCAAAAGAAATCAATTCAATTATTTTTTAAATTTATCATATGAGTAAAATTCTTATTCAAGTAAAAAAAAATCTTAGTGTACATAAATTTATTCCATAAAAAGTGCGCTAGAACACAAAGTAAAAAGGTTAGTATATTATTAAGAATCAAATGCTATAAAAGTGTCTGAGGAAGCACAATCAAAGCAAATTTTAAACAAGAACAAGCTTTCAAGACTATATTATAAAGAGTCGACTCTGCAATAACGGGATTATCTTTGTAGATGCCTCCAGCGAAATCGAAATAATAGTTTCATGTCTTGCAAATATCATATCAAGAGGCATGACACTGTTACCGATAATAGCAAGTTGTGTACCAACAACAATTTTATTGTGAGGCCACCCACTTTAGATTTGATATACCTCTTCAAACAATTTAAATAACCATCACAAATATATTAAAGTAGAGTAATGGTGCTAAATTTATAAGGAAAGCAAAATTGATAATATGGGATGAAGTGTCAAACGATCGAAATAATTGCCCGGAGTTCTAGAGATATATTAGATATTAATGAACCATTTGGTGAAAATTAATGGTTTGGGATGTGATTTATGTCAAGTACTATCAATGGTTCCAAAATCGACAAAAACAAAGACTGTAAAAGCTAGCTTGCTAGAGTTATACGCCTGGCCTCAAATGCAAAAAATTCAACTGACAAGAAATATAAAGTAAGAACAGATCCAGTATTCAGTGTCTTCTTGTTTCGTATTAGAAACGAAGAAGAGCATCCAATAAAAGATGATTTGGTTCTTCCTGAACACTTGGTTATCAATCCTAATGGTAATAGTTGTGCATTTAATAAGAGATATATTTCTATCATTAGATTAAGATGCAATTTGTGCAAATCACATGATAGAATTAAAAAAATATCTTAGCTAGCATAAATGAATATATTGATCAACTAAATAAAAGGTTGATTACAAAATTTTATAGTAAAAACAAAATATTTTTCTATTTTGACTCAGCAGAAAATGATATCAATAATTACTACCAAGAAGAATTCTTTAATACCAAATGACCTTCTACCATACATGTTTGTTGCCAAGTTTATTATTTCTTACATATGTTAGTGTCACCGTTTATATAATAGATTAGGTTAAAATTGATCTTCCCTTGTATATAGGTTGATTTTGAACAAAATATGCCAGTCATGCTACTGAAAAATTTAGATATGCCGAATAGCTTATGTAATAGCCACATATGGTACATAGAAGTTTTGACAATGATGCCATAAACGCAAAAATTATGATACTGGTCAATGTGCTTCTAAGTATATTCTTATCCCTGAATTCAACTTTCGTCTTCTGAAATTAAGGAATATTCTTTTAAATTTGTGTGAAAATAATTTTTAGTATGTTTATGTTTTACAAATATATTAAATAAAGCACAAGAACAAACATCCTAAATATGGATAATATTTACCGGAATATATTTTCTTGCACGAACAACTGTATAGTTCACTCTATCAAGATTGACAACAAGAGTTTTGGTTAAGGCAGAGCAACTAAAGCATTAGGAGGAAACATACACAAAAAAAATATTGTCCACAAAGAAATGTTCGTTAAGATACCATCATATTAAATACTTTTAAACTATAATACATAATTATCCAACTAACATGACAAAATTGATCATTTGTGTAAGTTTTGATGATATCCTTTTATTTTAAATTCATGTATTATGCTAATATAGTAATATTTTTCGGCATTTAGACGATTATTGTATTATTATATATAAAATTTCTCTCATTAATTAAATTTTATTGTTCCTTCATATAAATAAATATTTAAATCATCATGTGCCATTATTAACGTGCAACGCATGTTCATAAATACTAGTACTATATTAAAAGCACGAAACCCCTTAGCGAATGTTAGTCGCATTTTTTACCCTCTAAAAATGAATTTCACATTAGATAAAATTGTCATTGTTATACCATTATTTTTCTAATATTTAAAACTTTTATATTAACTAAAACTTTAACTATTAAAATTTTCCTTCTTTGTACTATGTAAAAACTCCAAATATTTAGGAATTTAAATCTTTCCTAATGTTTACTACAGAAGAAGGAAAACATTACATCGACTTTCATGACTTCTAACAAATTAAAAGTGCTTGTTTCCATATAAAAAAAATGGTTACTCACAGAGAATACATATAATTCATATGTTTTTATCTTTCTCATAATAATCAGGAAAATTGAAAGTGAATGACCAAATTGGGGTGAGAAAGGTAATAAAGAATCTTAATTAAAGAGAGGTTAATAATCAGAACACCAAAGTTAGCCGTCAAGCATCTCCTTGTCCCTATACAATTTAGGAGTGCTTATCACGTGGATCAGACGGATGATACGTTTAACGATTCGGTTTATCGATTATCGACTTTTAAATATTTTAATTCGCTAGCTAACGAGTAAGATAGCGGGCGGTTCAATATCAGATTAGTAATTATCGGACGATTATCGAACGATGTATCGGTTAAATCTAAGACTAAATAATAATGAAAATTAAAATTACATACTCCAACTTCACCGGCGAAATTAAAATAACAGCTTCTAGTATGAAAGTCATCCTTGTATCTATACCGTAGGACATCATTCTTATTTAAATTACCTATTTTTGAATTTAATGGGATAATCATTTTGCTAGACCATCTTATTTCATTTTTTTAAATTGTATTGTTTGAAATTTAGACATATCTAAAGCTAAAAATTGTATCATACATTGCCAGCTAAAATAAAATATTTTTACAGAATCAAAAGAGGCTAATTATAAAGAGTGGAAGTCTCCTTTCAGATCATAATGCATATCCTTTGGTGGGTAAAAAATATACAAGATTCATTATTATGCTTTGAATTGCAATTATATTGACCTCTCTTGTTTTTCATTTGTACTCAATTAATTTCTCAGTCCCTCTAGTCGGGTGGGCGCCGGCCGGTTTTTCGACCAGATCCCCTTAAAAACCGTACGTGCGGGTCTCCCCGCATGCGGCTCACGCCATTCGAGGTGGCCCAGCCCAGCATTCATTCGCATATCCTGTAGTGAAATTGAGACTGCTCAACCTCGGAATTTTTCAATGAGATTAGATCTTGTAACATTGAAAAAAAATTAATTACTTTTCACAATGTGATTAAAACTTTATTTAATAAGAATCAAGAATAAAAGGAAAATAGCATAGCGAGAAATACCTTCCACAATTGCACAACAAGACATATTAGGCTAATGTGTTAACACATGTATACAGGAAATTTAAATGATTCTTAACGGGTTAACGGTTTATCTGATAAGAAAATTGAGTAATCCGTCCCCAAACCGTTAACCCATTAATTATAAAATCTCAATCTGTTCACCATCCATTACCCCGATAACCCGATACCAATAAGCCATCGATTTCGTTTGGTTAATGGTTACGATTCGATTTTGAACACCCCTAATATAATTGGATAGAATAATATTAAAAAAATTATTTGCACTTAAAATTTTGAATTTCTAACAAGAACACGATCTTCAAAGTTATTATTTAGGATCTTGGAACCAATGTTTTTCTTTCCGTTTATTGAATTGTCCTGTCATTTTGAATAGGATAATTTCAATATAATTCCTTTTTGAAAAATGCCTATTATATAGGACATTAAAATTGTTATTATTTTTACTTGTTTGTTTTTAATATTAGGTCATAAAAATTATAAAAATTCTCATAAGATATTTTGAAGTACTTAGGAATCACAATAAGATATTCGAGGATTTATGTGGAGCGGATTTTTTTTTCATTGAGTTAGATAAATGGAATTACATTCTCATTTTAAGAACTTACTTTTTTTTGGTTAAATTTTATTTTAAAACTTAAATATCGCTTAATAATATTTATGTTAATTTTTAAAATCATGTACTCATTGATTTGTATACGCACGAAGTGCGTACTCTAAGATTAGTCTTTTTTAATGCTGGAAACTAAACACGTAAGAATAGAATCTTTCATATTGTAGCCGAATTTAATAATATTATTATCAATAAATAGTCAGAATACGTGCATTGTACGTGTACTATATTTTTGTAACTATATTATTTTAAAAAATCATGTAAATATTATTAAATAATGTTTGTGAGTTATAAAGTAAAAATTTTAAAAAAATGTGTAAGTCGTTAAAATAATAAATATTAATCCCATTTTGGTAGCTCTATAAAGGAATAAATCATGTCCTTCAAAAGTTATAAATATTTTATTTTGATTTCTGAGAACTTCTATGTTAATATCTATAAAAAGTGATGTTATTCCTTTGGCCTAATATTAAAGATAAGAAATAAACTCTTATGATTTTTCAAAGATACGTCAAAATAATTTTAGAGATTTAGAAATGAAGAGGTAGGCACTATAGCTTCTAAAAAAATGAAGTAACACAAAAAACAATTATCACGATTTTTCAAAGATTTATCGAAATAAACGGAGATTCGAAAATAAAGATGTTGGCACTATAACTCCTAGATAAATAGTGCTAAGTCACGATGTAAAATAAAAAATGACTGATATTTTTGAGTTAACCATTTTTAAAAAATCACTTAATATGTAAAAAAAATAAATATAGGAAACGGCCATTTATTGAAATGAATGCAAAAAAGAAAGAAAAGTAGTTAATGATAACTTATTTAATATATTTTGTCTTCTATTGTTATATCCTTATTGCTTCTAGTCTTGCTCTTTTTCGGATTTCTTTCATCGTCAAATACTATTCTTATGAATAAATTTATGTATTCTAATAGTTTTGCCAACTTGAATTTTTTTTTACTTATGTGGTAAATTTGGAGGTTCTTTTTTTAATTAATTAATTAATTCATAAACTTAGGTATTTATTATCAACATTATACTAAAGGAACTAATTTATTTTTTGTTGATCCAAATTCTTAAAATTAGCTCATTCTAAATTTTAAATATTTAACTGTAACATAAAAAATTACAATCATTACATTATATATATATATATATATATATATATATATATATATATATATGTGTGTGTGTGTGTGTGTGTGTGTGTGTGTGTGTATTTGATTTAAAGTACTAAATGTTCATAATCTTCTATTGTTAATCGAAAATTGAATTGGATGCAAAATAAGAAAAGGAGAGGACGTTAGCCTCAAAGATTTTGAAAGAAGTTATTGGCTAAGGCTTCAATTGTTTTTATTAAGATTAAAACGTTTGAATCTGAATACACTTTAAATATTAATATGTATATTAAGATTTGAATCTAAATTGACATTTGAATATTAAGATGTTATATTAAAATATGAATACTGAATATTAATATTGTTTGTTTTCTGTATATCTGAATGTATTAATTTTTCTTCATTTAAACCTTAATAAATATAAATGCATCAAAAACTACTAATTAATTTAATATTATATTAATAAAATACTTTTAAAATTATATGGTGGTTGGTGGTAGTAGTTGTGGGTGCTGACTGAATCGTAGCGGATGGTGATGGTTGTTGATGATAGTGATTAGTAGTAGATGGTGGATGAATGACAGCAGTAACTAGTGGTGATAATTAATGGTGGTGATGACTGATAACTGCGATAGTGGTGGCATAGTGATGATAGATGGTTATTATGATAATTGTGATTGGTAGTTATGGTTGTAAATGATCGCTAGTGGTAGTGACAACTGACTTTCGTGCTTACAACGATGGTAGTTTGTGGCTGAGGATTGGTAGTAATGGGTGGTGGTAGTCTATAATGATAGGGAACAATGATAACCGTGGTGGTGGTGGTTAGTGGTAAAAGTGCAGGAGTTATGGTGAAGTGTCATTTTTTAACATAAATTCTTGAATGTATAACAACTTAATAATAATACGACACTGTTATAGATCTTAATGATTAAGATTTATTCAAACCTAATTAAGTGATTGTAAAATTAAAGAATCAAACAAACTGAATGGTTAAGATATGAACTATTAAGATTTAGATCTAAAAAAAAATACATTTAATGACTGAGATCTGAATAATTAAGATTTAGACCTTCATTAAATACACACAAATGGGGCTTAAGAAAGAAAACTTGAATATTAGTCGCAAAATTTCATATTGATACTACGTTAATATTAGATATATTTGATATATGAATCCTCTTTTAATCCAGAGTATTAAGAATCATAATCTTTTATTCTAAAAAAATTGAATTGGATGGTCAATAAGAAAAGAAAAAAGACTTAAACGAAAAGTAATTCCTCCAAAATCATATAAAAGCATTAAAACAAAAGTAAGGACTAACTAAATCAAGAAAACACTGCCAAGGTTACAATAATATTCTATAAATCGAAAAGAAAAATAAAATGACTAAGGGACTCACGTGCTACGGCGAAATTCGTATCTCGTTGACAAAGTGCTAGAGATCAGCAAGTTTTTATTGTATTATTAAGTAATAATATGGAAGTGTGTATGGCAAAATCAGGTTTTTTCATAAAAGAACAGATCGAGGTTGAATCTCGAGGTCGACCCTCGGCACCGGTTAGCCGACCAGTAGTCGAGACCACATGTCCGATGTAGGAGGTCGGAACCATATGATCGGTGCTCGGACCGATATCCGATATCGAGGTTGGAACCAGAGTTGAGGCCAGGCTCGATATGGCGATCGATGGGCCACGTCGAGTTTCACCTCGTGATGGTCGATATGTCCGTTGTGTTAACTGCCAACTCATATTCAAAAGTCAATGATACTGCTCAAGCTATACCAAACGTGCAGGGCCCTCACCTAACCTGCAGTACCTTCACCAAATCTGCAGGACCTTTACCAAATGTGCGTGGGCTTTACCAACTATGCAATGACACTGTGATGATTGTAAAGGACACTTTATGGGCAACAGGGGGGGGGGGTCAGATTTCTCCTATATATATTGATGTACTAGATTCATGAAAGGGGGACTTTCTGAAAAAACAAAGGCAATATATTGATTTCCTAGCTTTGCAATTATACTCTATCTTCTAAGTGTTGTATTCTTTCTCTTCTTACATTCTATTCATTTACGACCAGATTTGTCACTTACTTATTGATCCCCACGCTTAAAATTCAATTGATTTGCTTCCAATTTTTGGGGCAAACAAGAATGAAAAGTGAAGGGAATATAAAAAGTCCCTTTTATTTTGGTTAAAGCATTTGTCCCACATAGGAAAAAAGAAAAGAAAAAAAGAGGTATATATATTACATTACACCTTCTCTAGTTGCTAAAAGGGTTGAAGGGGCAAGGACCTCTCGCGCCGTCGTCGTCGCTCGCTCGGCTTCGGCTTCGGATAAGATTGATTGATTATCTTTTTGAACAAACTTTTCCTTAATTAATTATTTATTTATTTAATAAATAGGAAACCATCCAACACAGATGGTCCCCGACCCGCGACTTGTGACCGACCCGGTCCGTTTTCTTTCTTCCCGGATTTTTTTGAATTTTCCCTCCAAACTTGGTGACTGATCTGAATGGTTGCAAACACTCAGAATCAGTACCTCCAACGACTATAAATTCTAGATTTTTTCCAGAATTCAACACGAATTGATCTGCAATCCAACTTTCTGAAAAAACTCTCTTCTTTATTCTGTGTGATATACTGCTGTTGAGTGGTTCGCCGTTACCGAAATTTGGAGTACTACTATTCTGGTAAGATAATCGTTCTATCCTGGGAGGGGATATTCCATCAACCTCGAGTACTATGAGGGTAATAATTTTCTTAAGAACACACTTTGAACTAAGTGGGCTCGATTATATTCTGAAAATAATTCTACACTGTTTCTGTTCTTCTCCATTTTCTGCAGTTTACTGTTTCTGTTTCTACATTATTTTTTTACTAAGTGTTTGACAGATTGTTTAAAAGTTATTTAAAACGTATACAGATTATTATTGCTAACAATCATAAGGAAATTATTTGTTTATATTAATCTGTATTCTATTTTAGAGACTAAAACCTGTATGATTTTCTACTTCGTATGAAATTTCGTATTCTGACTTGAAGACATAAAAACTTTGTTGGAATACTGGAGTTCATACTTGTACAACGATTTGAAGAACATAAAAACTTCATCGTTGCTGTTGGAAATTTTTTATTTTTCCATTCTGATTATTAAGTCAGTTTGTCAATTTTGACAGTGAAAATAAATGGCAAGTGGAAGTGCTACTCCTTCTGTGAATGTTGCACCAACGGTTACTCCTACAACACGTAGCGTTGTTTCACCGGTTGAGAAACCTGCGAAGTTTACCGTTGTCAACTTTAAAGGATGGCAGAAAAGAATATTCTTTTCGCTTACCACCCTTGGTATGCAGAAGTTCACCAACGAAGACCCTCCTGTGCCTGCTACTAATATGCCGGCCAATGAAAAATTTATGATAGTTAAGGCATGGAAACAGGCTGATTTTTTGTGCAAAGGCTACATTTTGAGTGCCTTAGAAGATGACTTGTACAACGTCTACAGTGCAGTAGAGACCTCCAAAGAATTATGGAGTGCACTTGAAAAGAAGTACAAAATCGAAGATGCTTGCTTGAAGAAGTTTGTGGTTGCCAAATTTCTAGAATACAAAATAGTGGATGGAAAAACCGTTGGAACCCAAGTTCAAGAGCTTCAACTTATCTTCCATGACCTTATTGCTGAAGGCATGGTAGTGAATGAAGCATTCCAAGTGATTGCAATGATTGAGAAGTTGCCACCCTCATGGAAAGACTTCAAGAATTATCTTAAGCACAAGAGAAAAGAAATGAAGTTGGAGGATCTTGTGATTCGTCTCAAGATCGAGGAAGATAACAAAACCGCTGAGAGGAAGTACCGTAAGAATTCACCGATTGAAGGGGCAAACGTCGTTGAAGATGCTGCTCCGAAAAAGAACAAGAAAAGGAAGAGGCCTTCTGGAAAGGAGAAGTATCCTAACAAGAAAAAATTCAAGGGAAACTGTTATAATTGTGGTAAAGCAGGCCATAAAGCTCCCGACGGTCGTACCCCCAAGAAGGACAAAGAGAAAAACAAGGGTCAAGCAAACATGGTGGTAGATGTTGATGACCTGTGTGCAATGCTGTCTAAGTGCAACTTGGTTGGTAACCAAAGGAGTGGTGGCTTGATTCTGGCGCCACTCGACATGTGTGTACCGTTAAGGAAGCATTTGCAACCTACACTCCCCCTGGACCCGAAGAGGAGATATACATGGGAAATACTGCAACAGCCAAAGTTAAAGGATGTGGTAAGGTTCTGTTAAAGATGACATCCGAAAAAGTGCTGACACAACGTCATGCACGTTCCAACAATTAGGATGAATCTAGTTTCAGCCGTACTACTCGTAAAAAATGGGTTTAAATGTGTGCTGGTTAGTGATAAAGTTGTACTTAGTAAGAATGACATGTTTGTAGGAAAGGGCTACCTCATCGAGGGCCTTTTCAAACTTAATGTAATGGTTGTTGACAGTATTAATGGAAAATCTGCTTCTTCTTACTTATTGGAATCAAATAATTTGTGGCACGTTTGTTTAGGACATGTTAATTACAAAACCTGCGAAAAATGATTAATCTTGAAATATTGCCTAAATTTGAGTGTAATACATCTAAATGTTAAATATGTGTTGAATCAAAAGTTTGTTAAGCATTCGTATAAGTCTGTTCAAAAGAATTCAAATCTTTTAGACTTAATCCACATTGACATTTGTGATATGAAGTCAATACCATCTCGCGGTGAGAAAAAGTATTTCATAACTTTTGTTGACGATTGCACTCGATATTGTTATGTATTTGTTAAATAGTAAGGATGAAGCAATAGAAGCATTTAAGCAATATAAGAATGAAGTTAAAAATCAATTTAATAAAAAGATTAAAATGATTAGAAGTGATAGGGGTGGAGAATTTGAATCTCCTTTTGCAGAAATATGTTTAGAATATGGAATCATCCATCAAACTATTGCCCCCTACACACCACAATCCAATGGAGTTGTGGAAAGGAAAAATTGGACATTGAAAGAAATGATGAATGCTTTACTAATCAGTTCCGGTTTACTGCAGAATTTGTGGGGGGAAGCTATCCTTACAGCTAACCGAATACTCAACAGAGTACCCCACAGCAAAACATACTCTATTCCTTATGAAAAATGGAAAGGAGGAAAACCCAACTTGAAATATTTTAAAGTGTGGGGGTGTCTAGCAAAGGTAAAAGTACCTTTACCTAAAAGGGTGAAAATAGGATAAAAAACCGTGGACTGTGTTTTCATTGGATATACAACAAACAGTAAAGCATGTAGATTTTTGGTTCATGATTCTGACAATCCCGAAATTCATAATAATGCAGTAATTGAATATGATAATGCTGAATTCTTTGAAAACATCTATCCGTATAAAATTAAATGCGAGTCGTCGAATGAAAGATTTAAACGACCACGGGAAGAACCAAAGGAGAATGCCCCTAGCAAAGAAGATCCAAGGCATAGCAAACGTCAAAGGACATCTACTTCCTTCGGTCTAGATTTTGTGACATTTTTGCTTGAAAATGAGCCTTAAACTTTCAAGGCGGCTATGTCATCTCCTGATTCATCATTTTGGAAAGAGGCAGTCAATAGTGAGATTCAATCAATCTTAGATAACGACACATGGGAAGTGGTTGATCTTCCTCCTGGAAACAAGCCTTTAGGTTCTAAATGGATTTTTAAAAGGAAAATAAAAGTTGATGGCACTATTGACAAATATAAGGCAAGGCTTGTGGTCAAAGGTTATAGACAAAAAGAAGGTCTTGATTATTTTGACACATAGTCGCCTGTAACAAGAATAATGTCCATTCGGGTGTTAGTGGCTCTAACAGCCGTGTATGGTCTTGAAATTTACCAAATGGATGTTAAAACAGCTTTTTTAAATGGTGATTTAGAGGAAGAAATTTACATGGAACAACCCGAGGATTTTGTGGTTCCTAGTAAAGAAAAGAAAGTGTGTAAACTTGTAAAGTCGCTTTAGGAC
The DNA here is from genome assembly GCA_002018475.1 of Nicotiana obtusifolia. Taxonomy (NCBI): domain Eukaryota; kingdom Viridiplantae; phylum Streptophyta; class Magnoliopsida; order Solanales; family Solanaceae; genus Nicotiana; species Nicotiana obtusifolia. The sequence continues at coordinate 74,360 of MCJB01000092.1, forward strand.
TTAAACAAGCACCCAAACAATGGCATGCTAAATTTGACTAAACCATGTTGGCAAATGACTTTAAAATCAATGAGTGTGATAAATGTGTTTACATTAAAAACACTCCAGGCCACAAAGTCATTGTTTGTTTGTATGTTGATGACATGCTGATAATGAGCAAAGATATAGTAGATATAAATGCTACAAAGCGCATGCTGGCTAGCAAATTTGATATGAAAGACTTAGGAGTTGCTGATGTAATCTTAGGAATCAGAATTCATAGAACTCCACAAGGTTTAGCATTATCACAGTCTCACTACATAGAGAAAATACTTGACAAGTTCAAGTACTTGGATTTCAAGATTGCCAGAACTCCAATTGACGTGAGTTACGCACTTCAAAAGAATGAAGGTGAAAGTAAATCACAAGGGGACTATGCGAGAGTGTTGGGAAGTCTGATGTATATCATGAATTGTACACGACTAGATATAGCATGTGCTATTAGCAAACTGAGTCGGTTCACAAGTAATCCCAATCACACACATTGGATGGCAATGAAACGAGTTTTGGGTTATCTGAAATATACTCAAGACTATGCTTTGCATTATAATAAATATCCCAAAGTGATTGAAGGATATAGTGATGCAAATTGGATCACTGGATTGTCTGAAGTTAAATCCACGAGTGGATATGTTTTCATAATTGGGAGTGGAGCAGTGTCTTGGAAATCATCCAAACAGACTTGCATCGCCCGTTCCACTATGGAATCTGAATTCATAGCTTTAGACAAGGCCGGTGAAGAAGCTGAATGGCTCCGAAATTTCCTAGAAGATATTCCATTCTGGACCAAAGCTTTGGCTCCTATATGTATACATTGTAACAGTCAAGCAGCAATAGGTAGGGTAGGGAGCGTAATGTATAACGGAAAATCTCGTCACATACGACGGAGACACAATACCGTTAGACAACTCCTCTTTAGTGGCGTTATCACGATTGACTATGTAAAGTCAAGAGATAACGTAGCGGATCCGCTTACAAAAAGCTTATCTAGAGAGGGAGTTAGTAGATCATCAATGGGAATGGGGTTAACGCCGAGGACAAGTCATCATGGTGGTAACTCTACCTAGCAGAATTCCAAGAGTTAGGTTCAAAGAGATCAAACAAAATTGTGACTGACGGTTCAACATTATCAAATAACTCAACCTCTTCTCGGATGAAGACAATGTTCAGAAATAAGGATAAAACTTTATGGCTTGTTAATGAGTTAATAAAGCCTTAAGGTTTTTTAATGATTATCTAAATCTGGCAGTATATGACCAGATAATGTGGCTATAGGACCACATGTTTAGAAATCACCTATGTGAGTGTTAAGTGTTAGCCGCTTTAAAGGAGAATGACAAGTGAAGGCCCATTCTATATGCACTCATGAAACCAGGCGATGTTCATGGCTGAAACGAACACAACCGTGAGAACCATAAACGGTTGAGGGTTGATTGTGTGACTTAAGTTGTCTAGGTATACAACAAAGTTCGACGGTTCATAGATATCAATTCTACCAATTGATCGAGTATATCCGATATAAGTTCACTACGGAAAGTTCAAAGGGAAACCTACTTATCCAGATGCAATCAACCTTCGCTTGTATATCACACTCGTCCGCGCATTCTTTTATATTATGGCCATTCCCCATTCATGTGGGGGATTGTTCGGTTTTGATATTGGTGAATGGGAAATGATGGGAAAAAGTGAAGGGAATATAAAAGGTCCCTTTTACTTTGGTTAAAGCATTTGTCCCACATAGAAAAAAGAAAGAAAAAGAGAGGTGTATATATTACATTACACCTTCTCTAGTTGCTAAAAGGGTTGAAGGGGCAAGGACCTCTCGCGCCGTCGTCGTCGCCGCTCACTCGACTCGGCTTGGCTTCATCTTCGGCTTTGGCTTTGGCTTTGGATTCTGATTTGTCAAAGATCGATTAATTGATTATATTTTTGGACAAAATTTTCTTTATTTATTTATTTATTTATTTAATTATTTAATAAATAGGAAACCATCCAACGCAGATCGACCCTGACCCGCGCGTGACCCGCGACTTGTGACCGACCCGGTCCGTTTTCTTTCTTCCCGGATTTTTTCAATTTTTCCCTCTAAACTTGGTGACTGATTTGAATGGTTGCAAACATTCAGAATCAATACCTCCAACCTGGGTACTGATCTGAATGGTTGCAAACATTCAGAATCAGTACCTCCAACGGCTATAAATTCTATAATTTTTCTAGAATTCAACACGAATTGATCTGCAATCTAACTTTATGAAAAAATTCTCATCTTTATTCTGTGTGATATACTGCTGTTGAGTAGTTCGCCGTTACCGAAATTTGGAGTACTACTGTATTGGGTCAAATATGACCGGCTGCTCGAGGTGAGTCGAGCCCGGATACAGCGCAAGACCGGGTTGCCTCGATCCGAAGTCGGCAAGTCGAGCACGAAATTGGAGCAAGCGAAACGGGGTGGCCGACATTGGCCGATGAAAGCATATCTCGTGATATAGATCAGTTTCGAGCGGATGTTTCGTGCATTCCTGATATTTCGGCGGGAGTAGATATCTCAACCGTCATAGACGTTAGGCCACTATTTTAGGGATTTCCCATCCCGTAATTAAAGGAATTTTATCTTGTAATTGGAGTTTTACCAATTAAGGAGTCTTTCTTTTACCTATAAGAAGGGTGTCTACCTTCATTGTAAAACACAACTCATATCTATAGAAAATTCAAAATACGGCTACTGTTCATCAAGCTTTTGTCTTCTTTGTTATACTTCTTCGTTGAATACTCAATCACAGTGGTTTGGTTTTTCCTTTTATCTATTATATTCCAGTTATTTGCATTGTATTTTACATTGTATCAAATTGATTCCCACATCCTTAGCACTACGAACAAATTCAATTGTTACTCGGATTTAAGGGTAAACAACTACTATTCTGGTAAGATAATCGTTCTATCCTGGGAGGGGATATTCCATCAACCTCGAGTACTGTGAGGGAAATAATTTTCATAAGGACACACTTTGAACTAAGTGGGCTCGATTATATTCTGAAAATAATTCTACACTGTTTCTGTTCTTCTCCAGTTTCTGCAGTTTACTGTTTCTGTTTCTACACTGTTTTTTTACTAAGTGTTTGACAGATTGTTTAAAAGTTATTTAAAACGTATAAAGATTATTATTGCTAACAGATTATCGGTTAATCTTCATATGAGCACGTCAATTAGCTTGGTAGTATTTACTAAGTACTAACCAGTAACTTTTGCTCAAACAATATATTTATGTTACGAAACTCATTAAATATGTAAAAAAATATTAAATTTAGAACTCATTATTGACACTTGAAATCGTTATTCTAAAATCTTAAACGTGTAAACTTGAAATACGATTCCGCCTGATTTGTCACTCAATTATCGGCTCATTTATAGTTTTCTTTACAAACTTTTTTTAGAAAATCTGAAAAAGTTCTCTTTTGAAACAAGCAATCGACATTGATGGGATGAAGAAAAAATGGCAAGAAAGTAATCATTATGCTAAAGTTGCATACATGTTATAAAAGCAATGGATTTCGACAATTCACTAGTGATACCTATGTAGTATAGGGGAAAATATGAGAATGTTCAATGTTGAATGATGCACCAACTGAGTAAAATGCTTTACCTTTTTTTCGTGTTTTTCTTGCTGTTTGACTCAACAGTTGAGTTGAATTTGCGAGAAGAGAGATTGGCTTCGAGACAATTGAGATCTTCATTAGGATTAAGAGAAATAGTGGCCTATAAGAGCAAATTCATGTACAAATTGGAAAGGAATTCGTTGCAAACATGGCCATGTTACTGAAATCAACATCTCCGGTTTTCAACGTACTACAGTTGGGCAACAAAATCCTTTCTCTGTTGAAGCCCTTCAAAAAAATTTGACATTTTTGGAGACATTTAATGCACCCAATTTTGCACTCCCTGGTCCTATTCACCAATGGTTTGGTTTTAAACTTGCATCTACCTTACAAATTCTTTATCTTAGGTTTTGTTCAATTATTGGTCATATTCCATCAAATCTTGGCTATTTGAGTAATTTAACTATTTTATACTTGTCCAATAATAATCTTACTGGGATTGTGCCATCGGGTTTGGGCCAATTGTCGAGTCTTGCGGTTCTTGATCTTTCCGGTAATTCACTTGTCGGGTCAATTGGATTCCTCCTAGTATTGGGACTTTATCTCAGATGAGATTCTTGAATCTTTTAAATAATAGCTTCTCTTATTTCGATAGCTGTCCAAGTTGGTTGCCTTCATAAAGTGGATTAGGAACTTATGGCGAATGCAATTGGGAAGAGTTCTTTGTCTGATGATACTGTTCAAATTTACTTGTTTACTGTATCAAAGATAACTGTTTACTTTTATTTGTTCAGTTTGAAAAATCAATCAATGGATAATTTATCGTTTTATACATATTTTACCCTTCTTATTAAGAACTTATTTCTAATTCATGTGCCTACATATAATAAATAGGGGTGAAATAGCAAAATTATCATGTTGTTTATTATTTTTAAGAGGTGTGCCAAATTAATAATAGACAAGTAAACTTGAACCGAGGAAGCACGTAACATTGTAATTCCTTTTTAAGGTGAACTATATCAATCAATGCAATAATTTTTTCAAGTGGACTCGGGTCCTACTAGGTGGGCCTTGATATTGTGCAGGTTTAGTGGAAATGACACTAGGTAGCCACTTTGAAGCATGCAATTTAAAATATATCTACATTTTACAATATATTTAAAGATTAGCCAATTTCGCTCAAACTTTATAGGACACGGCATTCTAGAGTTTAAACCTCAAAATTCAGACTTTAGTAAATCGTGTCCTAAGTTCGAAAATTGTACCCTTAAGTTCGAATCTTATGTCACGAATTTTAAATTAGTAGGTTCAGAAATTCAGGACACTGAGTCCTGAATTTCAAATTAGCAGCTCAAAATTCAGGACACTAAATCTTGAATTTGAAAATTCAGGACACTTAATTCTGAAGTTTTGATTAATTAGCTAATCTTTAAATACGTTATAAATTATAAATATATTTTAAATAGTAGGCTTAAAAAGTGACTATTGATTTACTTCGCCCGTTGGTTTACATGATTCTTGGGCTTGCTCTTATAGTAACACCGCGGCCCACTGATGTCTTGTCCTCTCCATTCACCAACGTAGTATAAATACTCGAGAACCTTCTTTCCCCTTCTTTTAATCAAGCAACTTAAAGAAGAATGATTTTATTTAGTAGAACTAAAATGCAACACTGTACCTTATAACTATCGATGATTAATTATATTTTACGTTTTCAGTTTTTTGTTAAAAATATTACGGGTCTTTTTTACTTTTGTACATGCTGTCTCTGAAAAATCTTTTAATGATTTTGCAAGTCAACCATTTGTGATTCTCCTAATTAAAAAATTACCTGATTAAAACGTTGAAAACATGATATGAAGAAGTTACGTTTTTGATAAGCTTATGCGATACAAATGTAAACTAGTCAGAGTTAGAAGTATTCAATAATGTATCCAGGCAGTTCATTTAGTTGCCTAGCCTGTTGCCTGTTGGTACCCTGTACATTCTCCTCCCATTTTGGATACTTGGGTTAATTAGTCCAAGTTACCAAGTTCTATTCAAAGGAAACTAAAAAAGCCAGACATCATCAATTGTTTATGACTCTTGACTTTGAAACTTTTTCTGCTACTGTTTAACAACTCTAAAAGAATTATTCTGATGCTCTAGTTTTACTGTAACTTTCTACATTTTCTGAGCAAACTACATTAAAAAAAGACATACTACAGAAATAAGCTAGACTAAAGTTTGAAAGTTTATTGTACGTACCAACATATTAAACATTTTTGACAATTTTATATTTTCAATATAGAAGCTGGATGCTAATTGGCTGTTCCGGGTGGAAATTAGTGGCAAAATAAAAACGTAAAGGTCCCACCGAGATTTGAACTCGGGTTATTGGATTCAGAGTCCAATGTCCTAACCACTAGACCATGGGACCAACTTGCTCCTCATCAACTATATCAATCTATTTTACACATTCCAATAATAATTATTTTAGTTTCTCTCTTATAAATTTTTAGGCATAATAATAATTAAGTGCTATATATTATTACTTTAATTTGTAATTTCAAGAGTTAAATTGCATCGGCGGAAACACCTTAGAGGTAAGTATTTTATGAAAAGTATTTATTGGTTAGGATAAAAGAATTTCGACCTGTATCATAATTTATTAGTTGGATTATGCATCAAACCAATAACCCATGATATGTTTCTTTACATAAACTTTTTGACTTAATAATATTTATTTAATATGAAAAATTACCTCCGTTGATTAGTTAATCATGATAGATTGATAGATTAGCATAATAAATAATTTTTTTACGAATTAAAACTTATTAAATATTGTTATTATATATTAACTTGAGGTTGCTGTAAGAATTCATAAACTTTAAACTATAAATCTGCCTCTGGTTACT
>MCJB01000092.1:82120-109253 GCA_002018475.1 Nicotiana obtusifolia
CCCCGCCCCTCGTCGTTTCTTTTATCCTGATCATCACATGACGTTCCTCAAGGTGGCTTGATGTGAACTGCCTTAGCTTCCTTATCTTTGGTGCTTTGGTAAATCTGGATAAAGGAAGAGAGTGACGGTAGGTTGGCCTATTACTCAATTCTTACAAGTTGATTAGGTTGTTCTAGTATGCTTTCAAGAAGATTCTAAGTGTATCAGTAATGTACTCTTTTTACAGTTTCTCCCGTGATCAAGACTAACCTAGGTACTAGGTTATTTAAACCACAATAAACACACCAGGATATACCAAATGAAGATACTTAAAATTGCACAAGGTTTAGCAAAAGCCATGACCAATTCTCCATTTTTTGTTCCTAACAATTCCTCCAATCTCGGAACTCATATGCGTCACCACTGCCATTGATGTTTAATTAAATCATATTATTTGCTTGCTCTCTCCCATATAATTGGTGTGTTAGTGAGCTTAGGTTCGCATACTTATATTTCACTTTTATGGCAAAACCACCAAATCTTTATCCTTGGCTAACTCGTATTTAAGAATATTTCAAGTGGAAATTAGCTTCAGGAATGATCCTTGAAATAGAGTATTTTAATCTTCCGTATCTAGTAGAGCACATTGCTTTCCACAATTCCTAACAAGTGAAAATTTTGTGACTCGACACAGACTTCTACGAAGATAATTTTGAGTATTAACCTTGTATTAGAGCTGACATCTTCCTTCTTTTGTAATCCCTCGCCTTTTAATGATATTTCACTTACCTCGCCAATTTTTCTATTTGAGCATTAACCTTCAACCAATTCTGTAACATTGTACCAAGAGTGTGCTCTTGTCTAGCTATGACAAATGATCCTGCAAGATAGTTCTATACCATTCTTGCAACCCCCCGAAAACAAAGACATGTTCAACATTTTTTCTTCTGGTTGTATGCACAACTACACTTTGAGACAAAAAGATGACAAAATTTCAATACTATCTCATTCATTGGAATTTTCGTTGTAATTACTCTCCATGCTAAAAACTAGGCTGTGCGAATCCTAGGAGTGTTATACATTTTGCAGCAGAATGTTTATGTGTCACCCTTATGCTATTGATATTGTAAAGAATTGGGACATCAGAATATTTTACATGGAAATGTATGAGAATGTTGTGGTTGGGTCAACGATGGAAAGAGAAATCTTAATATTTGCTAGACTTATTCGAGTTTTTGAACTAGTTGAAATGGATTGTGTAAAACAATATCACCAAACAAAGTATTAATGCAATTTGAATTTAATCAAGATGTGCCCAGTTGTGTTCCCCATATGCGTATTTCCTTTAGTTATGTCGATATTGTAGTTACTTTACATACTTCCACGGAACCTTTGCCCATATGCGAACTCAGTTCGACGAGACTGCTCGAAGGCTCTGCATATCTACCATTGCTCCTATTTGCATTTGGACCCTCATTTGCAAGTTCTAAACTATTAGGCAAGTTGAGCTTAAAGCCACATTGTCATTGTTGTACTTGCTGTCTATTCTAACCTCATCACGTTTTTGTACTTACTCACAACATTCAGAGGCATTCATATTTTTTTGATAACCACATACATAGGCACTCATCTTTCGTAGTGTCACAGAGACATTCTTGGTATCCTTTCATGAGGTTTAGGTTGTTGTCTCTTCATTACATGCTTGACTGCATCTTTAGGTGTGATTTTTGGTTCTTCCACCACTCTAAGTATCGTCTGCTAACATTTGAGTCGAAGAGCACCGAAGGTATATAGAGTTTGTCATCTTTAATTGGTCTTCATAATTGTTCCAAGCAATTTGTGGGGTATCACTAGCATGATTCAAACCAATTGGGGCACATCTTGATTAAATTCAAATTGCATTGATACTCTTTTTGGGTGATACTATTCTACACAATCCATTCCAACTAGTTCAGAAGCTCGAACAAGTCTAACGAATATCAAGATTTATCTTCCCATCATTGACCCAACCACAACATATTCATTCCTTTCCTTGTATTGCCGATGTCCCAATTCTTCACAGTATTAATAGCATAAGGACAACACAGAAACCATTTTGTTGCAAAATCTATGGCACTCCTAGGATCCACACAGTTTAGTTTTAGTGTGGAGAGTAATTAAATGGAAAATTCTAGTGGATGAGACAATATTGAACTTTTGCCTTCTTCTTTTCTCAAAGTGTACTTGTTGCATAAATCCTCAAGAAAGAAAAACTGATGAACATGTCTTTGTTTTCGGGGATATTGCAAGAATAGTATGGAACTGTTTTGCAGGAGTATTTGGCATAGCCAGACATGAACACACTTTTTACATAATTGGTTGAAGGTTAATGCTCAAAATTATCTTCATAAAAATCTGTGTCAAGCACCCAATTTCACTTGATTGAAATTGTGGAAGCAAGGTGCTATGCTAATATGGAAGATTAAAATGCTATATTTCAAGGATTATTCATGAAATTATTTTTCATTAGACAATATTCTTGAAAAGGAGTTGGCCAAGTATAGAAATTTGGTGATGTTAGAATAGAATATGCAGTGAAGTAGAAGTATATGAACTGAAGCTCACTAGCAGATCAACTATATGGGAGAGAGAGCAATAAGATAATATGCTTAAGTTAACAACTAGTAGTGATGCAACTGTTAGTTCCAGGATATGAGTTGTTAGGAACAAAAAATGGAGAATTGGTCATAGTTTTTACTAAACCATTTCAATTTTTGGCAGATCCATTTGGGGTATCCTTGTGTGTTTATCATGGTCTAATAACCTAGTACTAGAGACGGATTTTTTTACGTGTTGTTAATATGCTTAAAGGAATCATGTCTCCGTCTAGGGAGTTACATCTGTAGCTAGAATTAGTCTTGATCATAGGAGAAATTGTAAATAGGGGTACAGTACTCCTACACTTATAATTTCTTGAAAGCACACTAGAATAATTTAACCAGCTTGAAAGCAAACTCGGAGGGTGTAAACTTTATATATAATCAAAATATGCATCAGAGTATTCGAAAACCAAATCCTATGATTGGACTGAACTGTGACCGCATGAAAAAACACTCAAACATTTATGTATTCTCTATACATTCTAATTTCAGTAGAATTATGTGCATCTAACCATTTCATTATCCTTGCTTGCTCCCGGAGCTTCTTGAGACCCTGATGTTATTATTGGCGTTAAACTTATCTGCACAATATTGGAAATTAAGTTTGGATAGAGGTTTAATGGATTTATATGATTTATATAGCGAAACCCATAGGTTGGGTTGAGAAGAAGCTGATTCTTTAATTAAAACTTACCTGCATGTCACTCGATTATGTCACTGTAAGCTTTTGCCATAATCCATGTACCCTTAGCTTATGCTTGAGAGGAGAATTTCCTTGTCTTGTAATTTAGTGTTTGCTTTTGATTCTTTGCCATCGCACATTATGGGATGCCAACACTACTCGGCACCTTTGCTTTGCATACTGTTATTTTTCAGATTGGAGTTCCTTCAAGGCACGTTTTCATTATTCTGGAAGAATATCTGAAAAAAGTAGGATAAAGAATGGTCTTTTGCTGCATTTCCATTTTTTCCTTCCCTTACAATGCATACCATGATAGGATTGCTGATCTGATATTTGAATTAGATTACATGAGTCAGGGGAAGAAGAGCTTTGGGGTAGGTGAAAAAGGAAAAAGACAAGAATATGATGGATATCTTTTGTTGCTGACCTTTATTCATGATTGACACCATTTAGATATTCTTTCTGTTTGAGAAACTTTGGTGGAGAGGAGAGAGGTGTCGGTTACTTGGCTACTTTAGGCTTTTGGTGTGTATTACAACACAAACATGTGCACATGTGTTTATGAAGCGTGTCAAAAGGCTCAAAACTAAGTGGTTTGGTTCTTTTTTGTTTGGGAAATACAGGTTTTGGCAGGACAAGCATTGCAAGGGACTAATGCCCCCAGTGAGACTCTGCTTGGTACCCGCTCATTTGCTACTAAGCATTCGTTTTCTACCGACAAAGGTATTTGCTAAGTTCTCCAGTCATCCCACAATTCCCCAGGTCAAAAGCCCCCTTTTACTTTGCATATCTTAACATATAAAGCGCGTATATGGATGACCGAGCCTAGGCTAATTTTGTATTGGCTACTGATGAGTGCCCAGAGGTGCATGATTTTTTGCCTCCTAGAATTCACATACAATGTGCACTGTAGTATGACCTCTGCCACCAAACATAAAAAAAGATTATGTTCATGTCTGGAATATGAATGTCCATATTCACTATCCACTGAGATTAAGGACAAAGTGAAATAAACTTTGTTGTTTCGTGATACAATATGGTGATCTGTTCCAGTTTTAAAACGTTGCAAGTGAAACTACTTGGATCAGAGTTGATGGGCTCATTTGTCAAGCTGTTTCCTGATATCTAGTTACTGGGTTCTTTTTGTAGAATGTAAATGATCCTAGTTACCTTTTTTCATGCTTCAGATGATGAAGAAAGAGAGCAGCTAGCAAAGGAGTTATCAAAAGATTGGAATTCAGGTAAAATCCTTTCCTCTACTTAGCTTTGCATTTGGTTTCTCTGCACTGCTTGCATTGAGTGCTGAAAGTTGTCAAATAAATGCAGTTTTTGAGCGAAGCATCAATACACTATTTTTGACTGAAATGGTTCGAGGTCTGATGCTGACGCTCAAGTACTTCTTTGAAAAGAAAGTAACAGTAAGTCTATTCTGCTTCTACTATCTTTTCCTTTCAGCTACTCGCTGATTGGCTGGGCTCGATTTCTCCTAAACATGGTTTTTACATTTTATGGCGTCTTTACCTCAATTGAGCAGAAAATCCAATAACCATTTTCACTTTGCAGATTAACTATCCATTTGAGAAGGGCCCTTTAAGCCCTCGTTTTCGTGGAGAACATGCTCTTCGGCGATATCCAACTGGAGAAGAAAGATGTATTGCGTGTAAACTTTGCGAAGCTGTAAGTGCTAGTTTGAGATAACTATGACAGCTGATACAGTGAGATACAGTTGCCATAGGGGCTTTGGACTAGTGGTAAAGGAAGTACAATGCGAGAGTCTGGTACCAGTTTGAACCCTGCCGAGGACTAAGACCTAGTATTTAAGTGGGAGGGGGTAGAGGGGTAGGCGCATACTCTCGAGTTTTGGACCTGCACGCCAAATGGGGCTTAGATAACTAACCCACAAGATTTCTCAGTTTAAAAAAAAGGATAGTGATACATCTTATTCTTTGTGTCTTGCTTACGTCCAACACTGATCGCTGTTGGTTACGCTCATGAATTATTTAGATGCCTGCGTATGCATGGTCACTATCATGTTATAATGTGAGACTTGGAGAAGGTAGAATATCAAAGTTGGTCTTGTATTTTTGAAATTGATATTAAACTATTTGTATTTTTGGTAGCTTCTATTTTTAGACTTCAAGGTAGTGTATGCACTTAAGTGTACACCCTCGAAATTTTTGTTGTTGTGGCACTAATTTTCTTCACTGCCCTCCCTACTAAAAAAAGGGTATAGCGGTTGAAGAAAGTTCAAGATGGCCCTCAAGACTTTGGTCTAGTGGTAAGAGTGCAACGTGTAATGTGCGGGTAGGCGCGAGTGACTAGTTTGAATCCTGCACCGGACAAAAGCGTGATATTTAAGGGGAGAAGGGTAGAGGGGGAGCCTAGTATCCACCTGGTTTTCAAACCGTGCATCACCGCCACTACTGGACCTTGGGATTTCTTGATTGACTGAAAAAAAGAGAGAAAGGGTTCAAATTGCCCTAAGATGATTCGATGGAGTGTAGTTAGTTTATTGCATTCAACCTTGAAACATCTCATGTTTTCCGGTTCAGTTAGCATGGTGATTAAAGGCGAGAGTTGATAATGTATGCTTTACTCTCAAGGTTGTGAAAGCTGTGACAATTACAGCATTCTTGTCTGGAAAAAGCGAATGCAGTTTATACTTGGGAAAAGGGCCAAATATAACCCCCCCCCCTCCCCCCCCTACTTTCATATATTGTCTACATTTAACTTCTGTTATACTATCAGGCCAAATTTACCCCTACCGTTATACTATCGGGCCAAATTTACTCCTACAATCAGCAAACTTTTAAAAATACCCTTTGATCTGTTAAGTAATCCAAAATCTCCCAAATTCTTTCTATTTAAATCACTTGTTGTTCTTGCTCCATTATTTTCAAAAATTACTATTGATGTGAATGCTAAAGTTACTAGACTATACAAATTATTCATAATTTTTATTAATTACCTATGCACCCATTTCTCTTCTTGTAATAAAAAAAATTGGTTTAGAATTTTATTTATTTTTCAATCATATACACACCATAGAATTTAGTGGGTCTATTTATTGTGTATTATATGCAGCTGATCATCATGTATGTACATGTATATTCAAATAAATTTTGTCATTGCCTAGTTAGTATAGAGTTCGATCGACTAACTTAATAGTGCACAATGTGTAGGCATTTAATTAAAGCAAAGTTGAATTAGACAATGTAAAGTCCCCGACGGAACTTCAACTTCGATCACTAATACTTGCAAAATCTCCATACATTTGGTGCAACGAATTCGTTAAAATTGGGATGTTCTAGATACTTTTAGAATTTAGAAAAGCTACCTTTAGATTTTTCAATTTACTATACTTTGTTTATTTGGTTGTATTATTTAATATTTTTTTCTCTAATTCAGGAAGCAGGTAAATGCCAATTATTTCAAAAATAGTGGACCAAGAATAACAACAAGTGATTTAAATAAAAGGAATTTGGGAGATTTTGGATTACTTAACAGATCAAGGGGTATTTTTAAAAGTTTGCTGATTGTAGGGTAAATTTGGCCTAATAGTATAACGGTAGGGGTAAATTTGGCCCGATAGTATAACGCAGGTTAAATATAGACAATATATGAAAGTAGAGGGGTATATTTGGCCCTTTTCCCTTTATACTTTATAGAGCAGCTCCAAGAAGTGTAAATGATCACCGGTACGGTGAATGCTTAAACTTCCTTAGTTTACATTGTGACAACCCAAACTAGAAAAAAAGGAGCTGCCATGGACTAGACCAGTGATCTTGCATCCTCTCTTCGAAAGGATTGCTGCGTCTACCATTATGAACTGTGCTGCTTCCTAATTTAATCTATGATTCGTGTCAATGATGTTACTAGCCTACTTCAATTCTATATGGTATGATGTGTCTTGAGGACTGAAACAAATAAAAATGGAATTTTAACAGATTTGCCCTGCTCAAGCTATCACTATTGAGGCTGAGGCCCGAGAGGATGGGAGTCGTCGGACGACTAGGTAGACTATGGTTGGTTCTTTCAGTGTCATAGTAGCTACTCAGACATCCATCACCCATGCTTATGTGGAAATTGAATTTTACAGGTATGATATTGACATGACGAAATGCATTTACTGTGGATTCTGCCAAGAAGCCTGCCCTGTTGATGCAATTGTTGAAGGGCCCAACTTTGAATTTGCAACTGAAACTCATGAGGTTTGTTGTGATAAGTAAATAAGCTACGTGTCAAAGCTAAAGTTGAAATATACAAATAATCTATTTTCCAAAGCACGAAAATGTGGATTATAACTACACTGCTTGACTAATGCATTGCTTAATCCATTAGGAACTTCTTTACGACAAGGAGAAGCTTCTCGAGAATGGTGATCGATGGGAAACTGAGATTGCTGAGAATCTGAGATCTGAAAGCCTCTACCGCTGAGTACTTTTGAGTTGAGATACAATGAAACTTTCTAGCTTCTGAGTAATTAATAAAGTAAAGGAAACTGTTGGAAGTCTGTTCCTTATTTTTGTTCTTTCCGTTGTCTTTCTGTTGTTGAAATGGCTCTATTTAGTATATACATACAAATTGGTGAAAATATGGAGCAACATCTTTTTATATTTGAAAAGTTGATGCTAGTGCTTCAAGATGATATTTTCTGAAGATCTTGTCAAATTAGTTGCTTCATCAGTGCAATTATATATCAAACATGGTGTCTCTTTTAGATGCCCCGGTTAGGGGTGCTAGAGGTTGCCCATGGCGAGTCAGAGGAGGGGTAGAGGGAGGCCTAAGACGAACTGGGGTGAGGTGATCAGCTAGTACATGACTCTGCTCCAACTTACCGAGGACATGACTCTCGATAGAAAGGTGTGGAGGTCGAGAATTAGGGTGGTTAGTTGATAGACAGTCTAGAGTTTCGCCTTGTCTTACCAGTAGTAGTAGTAGTACTAGTCGGGTATTTTCCTATTCCTGGTCCCTTGTTTTTATATGGCGTGTCATTATTTTCGGTAGGATTGACACTTTTTTTGTTGTTTCGTATTCCTGGATCTCTGTTATTACTCGTATTATTTGCTTCCATTGTCTTATTACCTTGTTGCTAGTGTTTCTCTATTGCTTCATTTTTACTGTTCTTGAGCCGAGGATCTTTCAGAAACAGCTTCTCTACCTTCGTAAGGTAGGGGTAAGGTCTGCGTACGCACTACCCTCCCTAGACCCCACTTGTGGGAGTTCACTGGGTTTGTTGTTGGCGGCTCTTTTAGGTTCAAGGATTGAGTGTTTATTGTATAAGACGGGCTGCTCCTCTATTTGCTCATTGTTACTGTATTTTCGGGATTTCAATCTTACCACTTTAACAATGTGTCATGATCAATATTGGTAAACTTTAAATAGCAATCCTTTTATCTTGATCTGCAAATTGTGTTTGACTCGAGATCACAAGCAAAATCTGAACCGGTACTATCTTGATATTTTCCACAACCTTTTTATACACAATTAAGTGAAGTAAAGTAAACTTGGAGGGTAGGAATTTTACAGCACGCTCTCATTAGTTTCGACCAATATTTTGTTTAAAATGTCTGTAAAATAATATATCGGAACAATTCTGGAAAATAAATGTTGGAGCAAGAAAAGGGGAGGGGTGTGTTTTCTGGTCCAAATGCAATTACTTTCTATGAAATTACCGGGCAACGAAGCTTACACTTATTCACTAATTATGACGGTTTGGTTTAGGTAAGGCGGCTGGCCTATTACAAAGCGCCTTACTTTTCAGTGCCACGCATAATTGGCTCGAGCAAAAGCAGAGGTTGCGCAAGACGAAAAACCAAAGGTAAACGCTAAGGTGCGGGGAACCCACTCTTCTTCCTTGCGTTCAATTAGGGGCAAGCTATTTCTAGAAAACGGTCTTCTATCTCATTTGAGAATATTTCCAAAAAATTGTCGTCACTGTTAATCAGTTTGGAGAGTGTTTAGATTTGTGTGTACTTTTGTCTCAGAGGGAGATTATTACCATTAAGGAAGAAATATTAAAGAGAATAATGAAAATAAAATGGACAAAGGGCCAAATATACTTTTATATTATGAGAAAATATTTAAATATATCCTTCATTATATATTGGGCTCAAATAAACTCTTGTCGTAATATTATTGGTTCAAATATACGCTTCTTCTGTTAAGTTTGTTCGAGGTGGACATCCAATCCTACGTGACACTGATATTTGATGAGGTGGATGCCACATGACATGTCACCTCAGCGCCCCTAATCCATATATAAAAGACTAAAATTTGAAATACAATATTTTTTATGGCAGCGGTAATAGTGGCAATAATGGTATAGGGGAAGATAATTTTAGTGGTGGAAAAAAAATAGAAGGGGAGGGGTGAAATAGGTTAGAGACGCTGATATGGCATCCACCTCATAAATGTTAGTGCCACGTAAGATTAAATGTTCATTTTGAACAAACTTAACAAAAAATAAATATATTTGAACCAACAGTATATTATAGGGATATAGTTAAACTAAAAGTATAACCGGTGATACATTTAAATTTTTTCGAATAATATGGGAGTATATTTGGTTCTTTTCAAAAAAAAAAAAAAGACGTAACACTTTCCAGGTGAGTTACAAGGCAGAAAAGACATCATTTTCTACTTAATCAGACACGTGTAGGCCCTCAAATCCGATTGCCAAAACTTCGACAGCAAACATAATAATATTCCACATCCGCAGAATTTCCCTCTTTTCCCCTTTCGGCGTTTCAAAAGTAAAGACTTCAAATAACTTTATCACAAACATTCTCCACACATACACAGTTACACACAGAGAGAGACACAGAAACATCACAACAACATACACACGCTCATTAGATCTACTCTATCTACTAACCACAACTTCATTTCTAGAGAGAGAAAGTTCTAGAGGATAGATAGACAGATAGAGTTTTCTAGCTTCACGCGTTGACGTTGCCGATGGATGAAAAGTTGATACAGCGATTGGAATCCGCCGTCACACGGCTTGAGGCACTGTCAGCCGGCGGCTTCAGCGGAGGAGTTTCACCGGGGGAGGGCGAAGCTGCGGCGATTTTAGATCCGTCGATTATTGCCTTTGATGATCTGAGGTCTCAGTTCGTCGGGAGAGTTCGAAGTGCTGCAGAGAAGATTGGAGGACGAGTTTTGGATGTGACAAAGATTGTTGAGGAGGCTTTTGAAGCTCAGCGTGAACTTCTTATCAAAATCAAGCAGACTCAGGTTATTAGCTCTCTTAAATTAGTTCAGTATATCGAACGTTATAGATTGAGAGGTTTTTGTATAGCTGATTCCTACTAGTTTGAGATAGAAACGTAATTGATTGATACACTTTCGCTGTCTAAATTCTGATATACTAGTTGACTGCGTCGATTAACAGGTGAATTATTATGATGGAAGTTACATTTACTTCGGTTTGTCTATTTAATTTTAGTAGTACAAATGCTAGAACTTATATAGCATGTACCTTTTGTTTTCTCATTGTTGTATTTCATGTGGTTTGTTTGTGCATCATGAGAATGGAAAAGCACGAGTGATTCTTACAATATATGAATAGTCTAATTTGGAGCTTCAGGAGACTCGTTTCAAGTGCATTGAGGTGATAGTACTCAAGAGCTGGAATAGGCCTTATTGGTGAATTCTGCTAACTGAACAGTCAGGAGATGTCCGACTTTTTGGATAGGACTTGTAATTTCTCTGGAAAGAGGGGTTAATCTGGAGGATAAGAAGTCCTGTTTCAACTGGATGGAGAAGATAGAGCTCAGAAGCAGAATAAGTCTAATTGGTAACTTCTACTTATAAAAAAAAGGGTCTTATTGGTAACTTCTGCAGTTCTGCTAATTGAAACAATCGTGAGCTGTCCGAGTTTTTGGATTGCAGTCGCAAGTTTTGTCAAAATATAGGTGTTGATTTTATCACTTTGAAATATAATATCTTATGCAAGTTATGTGGAATCTTTCAAGTTTATCTCCTTTCATTTAATACAAGACACATACTACAGCTATAGACAGTTAATGGACTATCTGTTAAACAGCGTGCTGTTCATTATATAGAAAACTTAGTGAATGAAAAAGTTGTTTGAGATGTCTTGTTGTGATAATGTGCTCTGATTAGCAAATGAATCTGTTACGTGTTTGAAATATACTTTTCTTTCTTATGCACCCATATTATGCTCACTTTTGGTCTTGATCGTGCAGAAACCTGACATGTCTGGTTTGGCTGAATTTCTTAAGCCTTTGAATGATGTGATTGTGAAAGCTACAAAAATGATAGAAGGACGGCGACCTGATTTCTTCAATCACTTGAAGGCTGCTGTTGATAGTCTGACGGCCCTGGCATGGATAGCTTACACTGGAAAGGATTGTGGTAGGATATTCTCTAAGTTCTCCACTTTGTTAAGTCCCAGTCCACTTGTTGATGATGTTGGTGCTCTCTAGGTTTGAGTATGCCTATTGCACACGTGGAAGAAAGTTGGCAGATGGCTGAATTTTACAATAACAAGGTAATTGGACTTCCTCTAGCTGCTCACTCTTTCCTCTGATCATTCTCTTGCTTGAGAAAGTCTTTCTAATATTTTTGTGCGGCCTGGCCAAAATAGGTGGAAAGGAACTATGATCATTGTGTTCATACCGTAAATTTCCTTGATTGATGTTGTTTCTTGAATTTACGTCCTTTATTTTGGGGGCAAAAGAACTATTTTCACCTTTCTAACCTTCCCGCCGTATGCCCTTTTATGCAACATCAAGAAGTGAATGCTATTTTTGGTGCTTTGGATTGGAGTAAAATGTCTTCCATGGAAATATTTAACTTTACAATTTTTTTCTATGTCAGTTTCTAGTTTTTGGTTGGGTATAAAAATATGTGACATATGGTAAGAGTACAAGGTGTAGGATAGGGTATAAAGATCGTGTCTTGGTGATATATCTTTGTTATTGAAGGCTACAATCAATTTCTAAATGTTGGACGCACATCACAAGTTCAAACCCTGCCATTGACAAAAGTCTGATATCTAAGTGGAAGAGGGTAGAGGAGCAGGTCCATTAAACCCCGAATTTCGAACTTTGCACCACTAGCTCTCAGGGATTTCTCGGTTATTAGAAAAATCTTGATTGAAACAAGTGATATGGAGTGGATCTGGATATTTCTAAATGAAAAAGGCCTCGCTGATATGTGACAGAAGTCATTTTTTCTTCTAATGGAACGTAATTTGTAACATTTTCTTCATACCAAATTATAAAGTTTAATGGAATCTTCATTGAAATATTATTCAATCCTTTTCTAAGAACAAATAGGAGAAAATTTGAGCTTTGTCACGACCTTGTCAGGGAGTAAGTTGGTAATTCTTCATTTGGCACTTCTTGATACTTAAAAGTGTGTGCTTATAGAACACTGACACATGTTTGTTAGTTCTCATTGAATATCAAAACACAAACATAATTGGGTCACATTTGAAATGGAGCTGGTGATAGGGGACATCTCTTTTCCACCTTCTCTTTCTTATTGACGATAACTGGAAACAAGCAATCTGACCATGGCTTGGTTCAACAGAAAAGTTAGTATAAGATGTATGGTAATCACAAGTTACAAGTTCGAACTGGAATCATTTTTCAAGGATAAAGGATTGACAAGAGAAGGTGAAATTTTAGCCAATTGTATGTGGAAGCATTCCCGAACAAGTGTAACATCCACTCTTTTTGGTCTGAAAACATTCCTTGTTCAAGACATTCTCCTTTGTCCCAACTATTTTTGGTTGATGTGTAGTTGTTGGTGTTGATTTGAAAATAAAGAAGCTACTTATCAAATGTATTTAGTCGGTGGTGTTTGGGCCCCACATTTCGCACCTCGGCTAGTCCACCTTTAAACCTGTCCAGCCCACAACTAAAGGTTGCCAAAGCAATCCTGCCCCTCGAGGTCAGAGCACATAATCTCACCCTAGTGTTGTAGTTGAGCTGTTAAGATTTGAACCTGGAAGCTCTAGGTTATACACCCATGCTTCAACCACTACGTCATCTCCTTGGGGATTTACAAAATTTATTTTATCTATGTTTCCATAATTTTAGGACTCCAAAACAAAAATGAAAAAAATAGATACCAAGAGTTGATTGAGTTGCCAGCTAGAATAAAACAGTAACCAAGTCCATTCAATCCTTGATGGAAAAGGATTTTCTTCTTTGAATTTTCTTCGGAGCTGGAAAATCATATTCCTATTTATTCTCTGCTGTTTGGTTTCTGTTATATATGTTATTTTGCCCTCATTAGTAGCTCACAATATAAAATGTAATACTGTTCTAACTTCTTTTAAATTTCATGATATGTAGGTCCTTGTGGAGTTCCGAAACAAAGACTCGAATCATGTTGAATGGGCAAAAGCCTTGAAAGAGCTTTATCTCCCTGGCTTGCGAGATTATGTTAAGAGTCACTATCCATTGGGTCCAGTATGGAGTGCTACGGGGAAAGTTGCTGTATCTGCACCACCAAAAGCTCCCACACCAAGTGCTCCCATGCCTCCTCCTCCACCGCCAGCTTCTCTGTTCAGCTCTGAAACTCCCCAGGCTTCATCATCACGTCCAACGAAAGGGATGGCAGCTGTTTTTGATGAAATTAATTCGGGAAAGCCAGTGACTTCTGGTAAATTCAGCTACCGTCCCTCCTGTTTAATGTAGATATCATTTTGCCCTTAAGTTGATTTTTTCTCTTCTTTTGTCTAGGATTGAGAAAGGTGACAGATGATATGAAGACAAAGAACCGTGCAGATAGAACTGGTGTCATTAGTGCAGGAGAAAAGGAAGGTCGTGTTAGCTCACCCTCTTTCTCTAAAGCTGGACCTCCGAAATTGGAGCTTCAGATGGGTCGTAAGTGAGTAAAACTTCTGCTTTCAATTAATCCATGCTTGAGATTAGGTAAATATGCTTCTGACTTTGATGTTGTGTTTGCTCCAGATGGGTGGTCGAGAATCATATAGGAAAAAAGAATCTAGTCATTGATGATTGCGATGCAAAGCAATCTGTTTATATTTTTGGTTGCAAAGATTCAGTTCTGCAGATCCAAGGTAACTTCATTTTTCCTCTAATATAAAGTACTGGTACAATCTGGAGAATGATGAGTTGGTTTTCAGTGTTCTAATATGCAGAGATGATCTTTGTTTGATGTCACAGGGAAAGTCAACAACATAACAGTTGATAAGTGCACTAAAATGGGAGTTGTATTCACGGTCAGTGATTGACTTCAAAAGGAGGGAATACATTGTTCAAGTATTAATGGTTGTTCTTTTCTATACCTAAGCGCTTATTTTTATTTATAAATTTGGTGGACAGGATGTTGTGGCAGCTTGTGAGGTTGTCAACTGCAATGGTGTGGAGGTGCAATGTCAGGTATACAAATAATGCTTTCCTTTGAGGTTTACTGCTGTTTTTATTTGAACTTCATTTTTATGTATCATGACCTCGTGATTGTATTTTTTTTCTGTTGTGTGGGCTCTTTAGGGTTCAGCACCAACAATTTCAGTCGATAATACAACTGGATGCCAGTTGTACTTGAGCAAAGCTTCTTTGGAGGCTTCCATTACAACAGCCAAGTCAAGTGAAATCAATGTTTTGGTTCCTGGTGCTGGACCTGATAGTGATTGGGTATGTTCTTTTTTCCTTTTTCTTAATTATCTATTCATGTATTTCTTTTTGTGCTTGTGCTAACTGCTAAGCATCAAAATCAGATGTGAATGAACTTAGAAGCTAACGACCTCCAAAAAGCATAGTCAGTGACATCTCAGTTGGTAACAAGTGCTTAATTGAAATATATTACAAGTGTGTGCATGAAGATAACTCATGCAATTTTTGGACATATATATTTGAAGTTGAAGTCAGAAAAAATTATTTAAATCAGAATTTGGTAAAAAGTTCTGTAAGTGAAGTTATGTTTTGAAAAAGAAAAGTTTGTGAAAGTAGAAGATCTATGTGTGGGTGTAGATTTTGAAATTTCAAACCACAGCTCAACTTGAAAGTTTCTTTCGAAGTTCAAGTTTAGATTTTGTTCTCAATTTCACAAACACCAACCTGCAACATGAAACCTCTTTATGTGCAAGTGAACTCATTGACAAATGCCACCTTGGTGTTTTGATACGTGACAAAACAGAGAAGGAGCTGTTGATGCTTATAATCTGAGTTTTCTGTTATAGGTTTCAGGCATAGTTCTGTACATACTTTACACCATCTAAAAACTGTAAGGTAAGCTGTGAGCTAAGCGCTAAGCTGAAGCCAAACCATGTGTTTTTAAAGAAGATCCCGCTCTGTCTGTATGATAATTCTCATCTTCTTGTTGTGTTTTTCTTTCTTTTCTTTTTCTCATTGGGTTCTTTTGGCAACATCTTAGAGTTTCACACAGGCAAGTAAATCTGAAGACGCCCTTTTCTCCTTGCAAAAGATGATGATATTTCCTTTCTCTTATTCTATCAGCTTTAGATGAACAGCACTTGGCATCTTAACTGATGGGCAAGGATATTAGTAATAGTGTAGACTGTAGAGTACCTATGTCCTATTAACAAAAGGGTCTGAACTTATTTTTGGCAGAATAAAATCTATCTGTGTTCCCTGTTTCGAACTAGTTTTTTTTTTCTTTTACTTTTTGTCTTTGTGATGATGTCGAACTAGTTTAATATGGGCAATTATTGCAGGGTGAGCATGCTTTGCCGCAGCAATTTTCTCATGAATACAAGAATGGCCAATTTGTGACTACACCTGTCTCCCATTCTGGAGGTTAACTGGTGACAATTTCCACATTGAATTTCTTATGCTTTTCGTATTATTTACCAATTGATTCCTTGGAAGAGTTTTGAAGGGTGGTTGAATGTTTTCTTTGTTGAGTGTAAGTTATGTTCTCATCATTGTATCTTTTGCCTTTTGTCCGCATCTCCTGTTGACAGTTTTCTCAATGAGTGTCTTTGTGACTTCTTGTTGTTGTAACACGTCTGTTTTTTGGTACTAGAGCTTGATCTTTGTAAGCTATCAATTTTCTCGGCATATATTCCTTTTGAAAGGTGGTACTGTTTCTACTAATGGTTTATTCAGCAGATAAGAACAGATTTTAAATTAGGCAGTATTGTTATTGTGAGCGAAATACTCGTCAATATAATGTTGTCGTACTGGTCATTGTTATAATCTCTTATTTCTCAGTTCATAAGGTCTGCATTCCACATTCCTTCAGCTGAACTAATGTACTCCCTCAGAATATCATTCTTAATTAGACCTTTCCAAAAGAAACTAAAAATGTAAACATAGCTCGGCTTGGTTTCATCATTCTTATGCTTTGTCAAATTACATTAGTTGTCTGCCAAAAACTATGTTTTGAAACCGGTGTTGAGTAGTTATGATTCTGATATAAACTTCAAACGAATTATGTTAAACTGAGAATAACAGGCAATAAGGGTTTGAAGCTAAAAAAGAAAATGTTCTCAACCGAATGATTATTAACGCACAGAGCAAGATATCCACATAAATTCTAGCTTCTAGCTGAAACTTGCCTACAGATATATAGTACATATACAAGCAATTGACAAATGGGTACGTTATATAACTTCAATTAAGAAACATAACATATTGGTAAGGTACACGATTGTTGTCTTAAATTCCAAAACAAAATAAAAGGACTCAACTTATAAACAAACTTGGCCTATAAAATTACTATGTCATGCTGCTTCTGACGAGCAGCCATATACATTTACCACCATCAGTCTAATGTATTTTTGATGGCGGAAGTATATATAAAAAAGAGCTAGTTCTCAGTACCTAAAGCATCCTTCAAGTCTAGAATGAAGGTATGTGTTATATCTCCACTTTACTTCTATGAATAAAAAACAATGTACTGCTATTAGCTCAAAAGCCTTGCTTTGCCTCCTTCCTTCTTTATCTAACTGCACTTTCCTTAGGTCGAACAGCTATCGAATCCTACAAATTTTAACGCTACTCATCTATGTTTACAAATTATGCTCAAGGGCTGCATCTACTTATTTAAGCTTCACCCCTGGAATGGACAAACTCACCAGTCGATCCGTGTTCGCTGCTTGTAAATTCTTCACTTGATATTTCAGATTTCTTGACCTTTTTAATATCATATGGACGTCCATCACATTCAGAACTTTCTCCTGATCCAGGTATTCCACTATGACCTGGTGTTGATCCTTTATTTAGATCGTCCAATAAGGAAACATCACCTTCCAAAGTACGTACGATCTGCAAATATGTGATCAATTGTCAACAAACCATTTCTAACACTTGTATATTTTATGTCTCCGCGTGACCTATAGGTCAAGGGTTCAAGCCATAGAAGCAGCCACTAATGTATTAGGGTAGACTGTCTACATCTAGGGGCGAAGCTAGAGCGCCGGGAATGAGTTCAGTCGAACCCAGTAGCTTTAGTTCAAACCTTGTATTTTGCCTTTAAAAATTTGTTAAATTATTAACTTTGAATCCAGTAACTTAAAAGGGTTAGAATTCTGAACCCATGAACTTAAAATTCTGGCTTCGCAAACTACATCACACCTTTAGGGGCATGGCCTTTCCCCGAATCCTGCGTGAATGCGGGTTGCTTTGTGCATCGGGTTGCCTCATTTTTTATATAAATTATATGACTTACATCTCTTTTTACTAAATTAGGAAATTCAAATTACTAATAAAATGTGATTTTTATGGTGATTTGAGTACTATAGAAAATATTAGAAAAGAACACATACTTGGCTCATTTTTGGACGTCTTCTAGCAGAATGTCTGATTGATGCAGCAGCACAAGTAACCATGCATAACATTTGCTGGGCATCAAATTTTCCTTCCAAGCGTAAATCTATTAATTCATCATAATTTCCACTCTCTGTTGCACGACTAAGAATTGGCCTAGCCTGGATTCACGTAAATATAAATATACAAATTATTACTTTGATATAAAGTAATTTTAAACTAATTAAGGAATTTTGTTTCAAGCAGCAAAGATGAATATATATATACCCAATCAACTAAATTGTCACCGTCACTGTTGACATCTATAGGACGACGTCCAGTTATAAGTTCCAGAAGCATAATACCATAAGAGTATACATCAGATTTTTCTGTCAACTTTCCAGTGGAAGCATATTCTGGTGCAAGGTACCTATTTTTTGAAATAAATAAAAACATTTCAAGTTTTGTTCAATCTCTTCAATCTATTGTGTGGACAATATTAAAGTAAGGATATAATTTCGAACAAGAAGTTTTTGTTATTCTTAAATGACAACAAAAAAGATATAGCAAATTATGCATTTAGAATGCTTACCCAAAAGTTCCCATGATACGGGTAGACACATGAGTAAAGTTATCGGCTGAAAGCTTTGCTAGCCCAAAATCAGCCACCTGATGATAAAAATGTTTGTTAGGATCATAAAAGAGCTGAACATTGTATTAATAAGCTAAAGGGAAAATACCTCTATTAGTAGCTTAAATATGTAGATACCTTGGCTTCAAAGTTGTTGTCCAGTAGGATATTTGCACCTT
Organism: Nicotiana obtusifolia; assembly: GCA_002018475.1. Taxonomy (NCBI): domain Eukaryota; kingdom Viridiplantae; phylum Streptophyta; class Magnoliopsida; order Solanales; family Solanaceae; genus Nicotiana; species Nicotiana obtusifolia. Next base: position 100,948 of record MCJB01000092.1, read on the forward strand.
TAATGTCTCTGTGTATAATGCGAGGGTCGCCTGCAATTTGTAAAAGGATTTATGTTATATACAACTGATGATGTAAGAAGGGGAACCTTAGAATAACAGCAAAGTTGTCTCCTTGTGATCTATAGGTCATAGGTTCAAGTCGTGCAAGCAGCCACTAATGCTTAATCATTAGGGTAGGTTGTCTACATCACACCCTTTGGGCCGGATGTGGCCCTTCCTAGATCCCGCGCGAACGCGGGATGATTTGTGCACCGGCCTGCTCTTCACAATTGTTGATGTAAATATTTTTTATATTATAACATTTTATATTCTAATCAATTGCTCTTTACAATTGATTAGGGTATTTGATTTAACAGTTTAAGGGTTTAACTTGAAATCTTTATAAAAAGTACTTAGCCAGGAAGGGAAAAATTAAATATCTCAATTATCTAAAGGGAATATAATAAATAATTAAACTTACAATCTTCATGAAGATAAGCAAACCCTTTGGCTGCCCCTATTGCAATTTTAATCCTCGTAGGGAAATCCATTACTGGGTTACCAGGTCCTACACAAGGATGTAAAAGGAGATTAATTTTAAAGAAAGGACTAACATATTTAAAAAAATAATATAATTAAATTAGAATATTATAGTTTAAAGTGTGTTTGGTATGATGAAAGTCATTTTTCATTGAAAATATTTTTTGAAAAGGTATATTTTCCTTGAAAATATTTTCTTGTTAGAAAAAATATTAGAAACTTACTTTTTCGTGGATAATATTGTCGCGAAAAATGACTTCGGTCATACTAAACATGTGTTAAGTAATGTTAAAATACCATGAAGGTGATATTCAAGAGTGGCGTTAGGAACAAACTCATAGACTAACATCCTTTGGGATCCAGCAATACAATAACCAACTAAAGACACAAGATGTCGATGATGTACGCGACTTATAATTTCAACCTCAGCTTGAAATTCCCTTTCTCCTTGTCCACTATTAGATTTTAAACTTTTTACAGCTATCTCTTTACCATTTGGCAAAACCCCTTTATGTACAAATCCAAAACCACCTTGTCCAAGAAGATTAGCCTTAGAAAATCCTCCAGTTGCAGTTACTAAATCATCATTAGTTAAATTGTTTTGGTTAAAACCAAATGATATATTTGTTGGGCTTTGAGGTGGCAAATTCGGAGGTTTTCGTTTTTGTTGTTGTTGTTGTTGTTGTTGTTGTGTGCCGGAGAAATTAGCAGAGCTCGTGTTGCTACGCTGTGTGCCAGAGAAATCAGCAGAGCTCGTATTGCTCATTGGTGGCGGTGGCGGTGGTGATGCTATAGGCCAGCTATATTCTGAGCTTACTCCGGCACTATTGGTTGGAGGGGGTATTTTAACAACATGTTCTGAAGATTGGACATCGTTGTTGTTCCAATTCCTATGTTGTTCATTGTTATAATAGTCACCACCTGTACAAATGTGTGAAACTTTGTTAGAGGCCAAACCAAAAAATGGCAACAAGCAAGAAAGCTTACAAGATTAAAGAAGAATTATCTACTTTGAATTTTTTACACTAGAAGGTCACATAATTTATTTTTCATGTTACTAATTTTACTTATTACGAGTCGCTATACTTAATAATCTTATAAATTAATGACTTGACAGTCTAAAGAACTTTTTATATTGTTGATGTACAGTGGTTAAATTCTTATAACTTGTTTGACCAAGCTTCTCCAAAGCCAAAAAAAGTATTTTTTTTTTTTTCAAAGTTGAAGTGTTTGGCAAGCTTTTAGAAGAAAAAAAGTGGTTTTGAGTAAAAGCAGAAGCATTTTTGGAGAAGCAGAAAAAAATAGTTTCTCCCCAAAAATACTTTTTTGAAAAGCACTTTTGAAAAAAATACACTTAGAAGCAGTTTTTAAAAGCTTGGCGCTTTTCAAAATGATTATCCAAACACAAACTGCTTCTAACCAAAAGTACTTTTTGAGAAAAACACTTTTGAAAAAAAACACTTCTCAAAATAAGTTGATTTTAGAAGATTGCTCAAACATGTTATTAAGCACAAATAATGGACTTGATTAATACGCTTTTCATTATTTAGGCATTGAATTCAGTGTACTGGCTAGAAAAAAAAGCTAAAAAAATGTATTTATATAGCTGAGATATGATGTCAGGACCAAAAAACATGATATCAACAATATAACAATATATGTAAGGTAATTAGAGATGAGAAGAGAAAGGATTTATACCTTTGGCTCTATAAGAATTGTCCCTGTAGAAGCCCATTTGATCACGTGGCCTTCTTCTTTTCCTTTTACAGCAAGATATGACGAAAACTAGCATAACAAGAAGTAATAGTCCTGCTGCTGCAGCAATTCCTATAAGTATTGCTTTCTCATGATTATTATCACTATCATTTGAAGAATGTTTTGGTAGTGGTGGTGACTTATGTCTTGAGTGAGAGTCAGGCGGCGGTGGCGGCAGCGGTGGAGGGGGCGGCGGTGGGGGTGGAGGTGATTGCGATCCTCCCTTAGATGAATCTGACGAATGCTGAGACTTGCCATTATCGTTATTGTTATTGTTGTTATTATTATCGTTATCGTTAGAAAAAGAACTATTACTATTTGCAGAAGGTGGACTAGGTGACGAATCATCGTTAGATGAAGACATTTTTTATGAGGCCCTAGTTAATCCTATAGGTAAAAGAACCACGTCTTATAGATCCTTGCCACTCTCCCAAAATATCAATCCTGTTGAAGAAATCATGACACTAATTAATCACATGTAAAAACATGCCACTATATTGAATTATCATAAAACATCATCAAATTCTTCCTTAACAATGAATATGAGCTGTCGCAATAATAATATATAAATCAAAGATTAAGAATGTTAACAAAGAATTAGAGAGAAATTAATTAGAAGAAAAAAAGAAGGAGAAGAGGTGAGATACCATTAGGAGAAGGGCAGGGAGGATTCTCAAAGGAAAGAAAGGAGAAAACATGTTTACGTAATAATAGCTTTTTTTTTTCTACAAAGCAACTATGAGTCGTTTTTTCCTTCCTCATATTCCTCCTAAAGTAAAGGACTAATTACTATTTTCTTTCGTTATTACTACTAATAACTTAAGGAGAAATAACGGCTTTGGTCCATATGAGTAATTATTACTTTATTCCTATTTTGGTCCCTGTGTTATACAGGGACACTCAACCTTTGATTAAATCCAGAGTAATAAGAGGGTGTAGCTCAGATGGTTAGCACCCTCACCTATAATCAGAAATTTTTGAGTTCGAGTCACTAAAGGAGCAATAACTCCAACAAAGGAAATCAAAAGGGAGAGTATAATCTAAAAAAAAAAAAAGAAGCAAGTGCGTAATTTCGATCCAACTATTAACCAAGGCTACCAGAACACTAAGCGCAATTTTTGAATTTTTGGCAAGGTCTTGATTCAGAACTCGTAGATGCTGTAAGGCCCCGTTTCGTTAGCTTTAAATACAAATTATTATTAATTGAGCGTCTTCATTTAATTATCAGAAGTAGTTGCTATTGAACCTGGAGGTGTTGCTGTGATGTACTCTTTATAGGTTATTGTTGCTCGCAAACGCACACAAATATACGTGGTCGTACAAGTAGTAAAATGATAGTGGAGTGTTGAATCCACAGAGATTTGTATTAATCACCCACTAGTTTCACTAAGATTATTATTCAGTCAAGTATTTTCGAGTTCAAAAGTGTGATTATTCTACTTCACTCATGGTTGCTAATTAATCGAACAATTGCTCTCACAACCTTCTCCCGAAGTGCTACTCGCCTCAAAATAGATTAATGCCTATATTCCTATGGAATTAGTCTATTAAGAATGTATTAAGATTACGATATTTAATTAAGCACGGTGACTAGGTATATTCCTATCCTAACCACAATTCCGCCCCCCTCAGAGTTAAATCATATTCTCTTCAATTCTTCTCTAATCTAAACATGGCTTACCCAAGCATAACATAGATAGTAAGTAGAACCTAACTATTGACCAGACAATTAAGCAATTAATAACAGAATTGAAGATACAATCATATATTGATGAATTGTAATCAAGGTTAAGTCAACTTTAAACGACAATTTTCATGGCTAAATCACAACTCTAAAACTATGGGTTTTAGCTACTCATGATAGTATCAAAACATAATTGAAAATACTACGAAAAGATGAAGAAAACTGAGATATCCTTGCTCCCGGATGTTCCTCGTGTGTATTTTTCCTTCAAATTGGCGTCTCCCCTCTCAAAATAGGCTTAGTCTTGCTTTTATACGCGTTGGGTAGGACTTGGGTCGAAATAACCTTGTTCCGGACAAAGTTGGAGAAGTTTCTGTCACCAGCCCCCAAGGCAACATGGGGCGCTAGGCATGGCCCTAGGAAAATAAGCATTCTGGAAATGGCGCCATAGGTAGCGCCCCACGCTGTCTGTGGCGCTACAATGGCCAATTTTTCATCTTTTGCTTCTTTTTTACTCTAATCTTGTACCTTTTGTCCCCTATTGCCTCCCGATGATTCCTACATATAAAAATACCATGAATTAATATAAATCAATACATTTTGCATCTGAAATTCACGAAACACGAGTAAAAAATGAGGCGATATACATATAAATATATATACTTTAAGCTAAATATCAACACCCCACACTTAGACTCTTGCTCGTCCTCGAGTAATGGGACTATCAACTACGCCCCAACAACGTACACTTCTCAACTAGAGAGGTTTACTTCAATTTTTAACCATACACTCTACCCTTGACTATGATCGATACTGACAATCAAGCACGAAATTAACAACTTTCACATTCTTCCTGTTTTAAGCATGCTCAAGTATAAACATTTCAATTCAATCAATTCAAACAACCAATCCGTCACCACCTTTCCTCAAGAGCCGACTCGTTACCACTAAGCACCATCAACTAGCGTACTCACCCAACAAAAGAAGCTTACAATATCACCAGACACCAATCCTTCATGAGATCATGTACCCTTATCAACAAACAAAAGAGTGAATATATAATAGTCCACACATTCAAGTAGGCCGTTGAATATATTTAAGGACATCACACAATTGAACAAAATTCGCTCACTCTCATAAAGAATTCATGTGCATCCCTTGGTCGTATCATAAATTTGCCTGTAGTGTACATCTCTACTAATCTAAGCTAGTCAAATATAGGATCAATTAAGACTCTAAGGTTGTAATGTAGGCTAAGGAACGGGTAAGATACATTTAGGTATAGTGACCAATCCTCCTAAGCACTTTAATACACTACACTCACAAATCAAGCACATATTATTCTCAACCGATTCACTTGCCACAAGCCATATACAACGTAGCCCTTTTTTCAATTAAGCACTTCTATACTCTCACTAGCAAGAATTAGTAAAATTAGGAGGTGTGTGACTTTCTACATTATTTGAACTATCATTTTTTTTCTTGCAACTATTTTTTCATGTCTTTCTTCTTTTTTTTTCTACACACACTCCATACTTAGTTCATCGGTTAATGACCTTTTTCACAACTTTAGTCCACCTTAAGTGGTCTTTCATGGTTCCACTCGAAAGCTACTTCCCATATCTCACCTTACTTCTTTTAGCGACCAAGTGCCTTAGGAGATAAGGTTCAACAATCTCAAATTAAGAATAAAATAGGGATGCGGCTTTTAATGTGGGTGCTAAAGAAAAGGTCTATAGGCTCAAAGGGGCTAGCGCAGAAAATTTTTATTTTTAAGTGACAAGCACATCTATGATCAAGCAAGAAATGCCTACATCATCTCCTAGACTAACGCAACTTAATGATTTCGCTTCGATTAATACATGGGGCAAGTTCTAGACTACACAATATAGCACAGAAAATCACAACTCCTCACACACACATTGCACATGACTCAATCGAGACGGTTCTGTTCAACTCTCAAGTCAAGTAAACACATATAGTTGAAAAATTTTAAGCAATATTTCACTATGTTGCATACAAGTCGAATAACTGAGAAAAAGCGTCACAGAGTAGGATATTTATTTTACTCAGGAATCACAAGTCAAATCAAATGTACGGGAAGACAAAGCGCATGCCATAACCTAATGTGCCAGCACTAAACACGTCAATAGGCACCTCAGAGCAACTCAGTTTCTTCGTAACCTACTCCTAAAAAATCAAAGTACCCGGTTCGAGCTACACCCTTGGAAAAGAACCGACGCCCAAAGAAAAACCAAGGGATACTACGAAAATATCCTACAAAAAATCTTTTTGGTGTTTTGTGTCGGACTTTAATCCCTCAAAAAAAATGTCCAAAAGATCCATCAGCGGGAAAAGTCTGAGCTTTTTATGATTTTTTCTTTTTTTTTTTCCTACTATATATATATATATATATATATATTTTCTTTTCCTTTTTTCTTTCTTTCTAAAACTAGACTAAGTAAAAACTAATAAAAAGAAACACATTTATACAATGTATACAATGTACATCACAAGAAGTAGTCCTCCCACCCCACACTTAGCATATGCATAGTCCCCAATGCATGTAAAAATATGAAGCAAAATAGGGTGAAAAGAAAACTCCCTGCTAGTCGGATTCCTCCTCCTCAGCATGCCCGCCAGCCACAGCTCCGGGCTCTTCATCATCATTAGCTCCCAGGGGCACCAAAGCCATAGGCCCCGTGACTTCATCACCAATCTCATCCTCAGTGTCAGAGCCTTTGTAAGTGTTCTTATCTTCTGACGGGTGTACGGGACTGCCAGGTGCAATACCCAACATCTCTTTGGAAGAACTAGACAAATCATTGCGTAAATGCATACGCTCCTTGTCTGATACACCCATCATGCTCATGATCACATTTAAGGAGTTATAGAGATACCTGTTGAACTTCTCGTCTCTTTCTTTCCGTGCTACCTGGGTAAGCTTAGACGTGATCTTCAACAAAGATGTGATGTCCATCAACCCCTTAGGAGCCTCCATAACCTCGTCATGCCCCGAGTATTCAGGCACCACCCGGGACAACATGTACTACGTGAGCAAGTTGCCAAAGAAGAATCTCTTGATCTGCCGCTCAAATTATGTGCGGGCTATCTCCCCTAGCATGATCTCACCCACATTGATGGGTTACTCAGTCTTCAAAAAGAATATCACACACACTCGAGCTCGAGTGCACTCTATTGTGTTCAACTGGCATGAGTCGGGCCTGTACAAAATTTTTTGCCACACTTTGACGGTCTTGTTTGCACTATCACGAGTCATAGCAACCTACAACATAAAAATTCGTCTAAGGTTATCGTGAGAGTCAAAGATAACCCTACACTTAAAACTGAAGGCTCAATGTACTATACTCACTATCGTGGTTTAAAACGCAGAAGTGTTGCACCACAAGGCAATGGGTACTCAAGACTTCCCCATGCCACACAATTATAGCCCACGAGCTATGCCACACAAATCAAGTGGTCGATAATGGCGAAGTGATTTAGCCTTGATGCAAGAAAGTGACACATGATCATTAACCTCTACAACTACTACACTACATTAGGTAATTCTACTAAGTGCTACAACATACATAATACAAGATACATGGTGCAGGCGACATGTGCACCTTAAAACCTAGCTCCGAATTATGTAAAATCATCCCCAAACACCCCACACTTAGCCCGATATCACATACAACTACACTCGGTTACTCAAACTTCACGGGTGCATAAGTACTCATTCAAACATTTTAGCAAACACATTATGGGCATGAAGTGTGTGCACTTTAGCTCAACAATGGTGGAACATGGTGGCCGTCCCAAATTTCAACGAAGTAGAGAGAATTCTAATTTACTACTCCGTATATAACACAATAACAAAGTTGTAAAACCCAATTTCGTTCTTTTTAGGCCCACCCACCATAGAAAAGTTCTAAGAAGTACTTAGGGGAGAATTTGGAGATTGGGGCGTTTGGGAGGGGGATGTGGATTATCATCTACCAAATAAAAGAAACGAGTAAGAAGAGGAACATACCTGTAAGATTTAGGATGAGAGCAAGAGAAAGCTTGAAAACTTGAGAGAGAAGAGGAAGAGGGGTCACGGCAGCGAGAAAGAGAGTGAGAAAGAGAGCGGGTGAAAGGGGGAGGGGTTAGAGTTATGTGAAATTTATTTTTGTTTTAGTGAAGATGGGTTTTGACTGAGTATGGGTTAGAATGTGAGTGTTGGTATCCCGGGGGCCTCTGGTGGTTTCCGGATAGTTAACAGAGTGAATTTGGCCTTAGGAAAAATGCTCGTGGCAGCACATCTGGTGTAACCGCACCTGCGAGGTTTTGGCCGCAGGTGCGGAGC